>JAHHFK020003802.1:600000-885000 GCA_024533555.2 Aedes koreicus
AGATTGTTTGCCAGACCATTAATTTAAAGTTCTTTGAGTGGAGCCGATTATATTTTTTGTAAAATGTACCGTCATCATAGATATTCCATGTAACAAATTGAGTCGTGTCAACGGTTTTTCATTAAGTGTCGCCATTCGTTCTTTTTCGAACTAAGTATTTATAAACAAGATATACTCGTACCACGCAAAATCTGGAAAATCTACTTCCGAAAACCGATTTGTCTCGAGAACTATATGAGATACCTTAAGGAAGAGGTATTTCACTGGATTCACAAAGTGATGCGCCATTCATCGTAACATCTCCGATGCCCGTTATCATGCATCAGAATGATCGATTTTCGCTAGTAGGTTTTCCGGATTTCGACAGAATCGAGTTCCTTCATGTATTTTTTTAAGCATAGGTAATAATTTCATTTTTTAATAGAGTTTACATTATTGCATTTATTTTATCTTATTATATATTTCTCTACGGTAAACAACGTTTATGACTGTTAAGGTAAATCGGTTTCACCCCGGAAAAGAATCAAATTAATAAGCTTTTTGCGGAGTGTGTGCTTTGCTCTACCACATGTTTTAGCATATTATTCCAGTCGCAGCTTTAAATAAAAATCAATGCACAAACTTATCAAGATGTTGCGATGGTTATTCAGTACCTCAGTAAAAAAAGCACAAAAAATCATTGTTTAAACGGTTTCTATGGCCAATCAATAACTTTCAATTAATCTCAGATTTATTGGACACAATATACCGCGCGACGTAATGTTCACAAAATACAACGCGGTGTAACACTTTCGAAACGTTGCGGTTGTACTTTTGCTCGGATGAACGCCGCGTGAAATATTTATTTCAATATTTAAATTACTTATAACTGAAATTATATCATGAATATAAAAATAGACTCTTTTGATATGCTACGCTTGCTTGTTGTTTTGCAACCACTCATGATGCAACAAAAACATACTCCTCCGAATAGAAACATCGGTGCATCTACCAGGGACGACCCTAATGTTTACGTTGCGGGGCGACATCTACGATTTGCAAGTGGTTACACGAAACTAAGTTAATCTGTCATGTTGTGGGGGGGTTGATAAAAACAAACCCAAAAGGAGAGGGTTCCTCTCCCATGTACGCATCAAAACAGAGTGTGTACAAACTACCGCTAGAAACTATCACAAGCTATCAGTGGCACATGAGCGCGATCTATCACGCCACCCGACGTCCGCCACCCGAGGCCTGTTGAGGTGGCGGATTCGCTCGTGCCTTCACCTACCCCGCAGTGGGGTGTTAGGCAATGGTAACGTCCTTGGTTCGAGTACTATTTTACTAATGCCCTTTTCGCTCAATTTTCAATACTTCTATTCAATTTTCAACCTACCGTACACTGACGGAACTCTCAACACTTTCTCTTCATATCTTTCATTCTAGCAAACATTACTGTCCACTCTTGGTGCTTCATGATGATGAGCGGACATCTCCTTCTACATCATAATCGTTACTCCACTCCACGGAGAATACAGATATAACAATAAAAGTATATATTAACATTTGTTTACTCACATTTATTTATTCACATCAATCAATGTTAGTTAATTTATTTACTTTAGCATATTTAAATTTGTAAATATACAAATGCAAATAGATGAATGTAAATATATCAAGATAAACAAATGAATGTAAATAAATAAATGGGAGTAAACAAATGTTAATATGTCGACACAGACAAATAGACATAACTCTTGCAGTATTTTCAACGATTACGCTTTAAACGGTCAATTCAAATGTATCTTAGTTGGTAGTAGCACCACAGATGGCGCACAAAGAGGATTCCATTATGTTTGACGTTAGCACACTACCCCCATATGTTCAGCTTTATCACCCATCACAGTGTGCTCAACAGATGGCGCAGGTGTGTTAGTGAAGATCATTTTTAGTGCAAAATTTGCAATGTGTTATGTCTGTTTGTCTGTGGTATATATATTAATAAATAAATGGAGATGGGTTTATATAAAATACAAACATTTTCATAAGAACCTCACGTTGTTAGGCACTTCGATGGTAATTGTTGATGCTGTTGGTCGGAAGTTGTGCAGAAAAAATGCAAAACTACCAATTTTAAAATGAGTTTTACTCCAGTGTGTGAATTTGATCCAGTTCAATCACATCCACTTCTTCGATGCCTTTTTTTGTTTGCACTTTCCGAAACAGGTAATCGCGACATTTCGTCTGCATTAGCATGATCCTTAGTGGATCGGTAGTGGATATCAAACTGGAAAGACTCCAAAAACACAGCGTAATGTTGTATGCGCAAAGCGGAGAGCGTAGGCAACCCTCTTTCTAGAGAAAAGATCTGCGCGACAGGCTTATTATCCGTGACAAGAACGAACATTTGACCGAACAGGTATTGGGTGGATTTTTTTTACTCTATAGACAATAGCATATGCCTCCTTATCAATTTTCGTATAGTTCTCTTGAGTAGAGTTCAAGGTTTGCGAAACGTATTGAACCGCCCAAGGAACACAGCTTGTATTAAACACGTTGAAAGTACTGTTAAATGACAAATACAGGTAATCAATATAAGTGTAAAATACTTTATTTCATACTTTAATATGACGTAAAAAGCGCAAAAAGTGAAGCCTTATAAAACATAAAAAGGAAAAAAATTATCCTCATACAAAAATATTACATCAACAAGCGTGGGATTTGAACACGAGTCCTTGGCGTGATAGGTTTGTAGCTTCTTTGCTAAGCCAATTCCGATTGTTGAAAAGTCAACTCTAAGTATCTATGATTTGCTTCCCGTTGGCAGTGAAACCACAATCTTGTACAACAAATTCATTTTTATGAGAAAAAAGAACACTTTTTTCAAAACATGGTTGGTGTAATGTCATTTCAACAGTATTTAGAAAAATCTTGTCCTGTTTATGTTTTACAAATATATGGAACTTTGTTTTTAAGAACAATAATAAAGTATGAATCACTTGCAGCAGTGAAAAAAGTATTTTTAGCTCGATCGTTAGTCAGAGTGATATACAGAATACAAGAGATCCAAACCGCTCCGAACTTGACATGTTTTGCAATACGTTTATAATACATTTATTAAACAATCAATTACAAATCATTCTAAAAACATGTTTTGTGTGTTACTTGGGCGGATGTTCACTTCCATCGGGATATGTGTGAATGCCAAATGGGAGCAGGGAGTTCGTGTGGGAGATGGCGGCTGTATCCGGCTGACCATGGAAAAACGAGAGTTTTGGTGTGCGCGGTTTTTTTGTTTGGGGATTTGTGGGTGTGTATATAATTGTGTGGGGGGGGTGTCTCTTCTTGGGGGGGGGGGAAAAGTAAGTAATATGTATAGGAAGAAAGAGAGGAGAATAATATGATGATAAATAATTGTTAGTTGATTATTTTTTTTTTTGTTGTGGGGGTAGGGAAAATGGGGGGTCTTTTTTTGTTTTTAGTTTTTTTTGTTTTTATTTTTTGTTCTTGATTTAAGGTAGTAAAGTAAATGAATAAAAAAAAAAAAATTTAAAAAAAAATAGAGGGCGTTCTTTACTTGCTCCGTTGTGTGCTCCGTTCCTCTCTTGGAAGAACAAAGGCACGGGCGATTCAAAGCTGTGTATAATCATTGAAGCCGGTGCTCAGCGATCATCATCGATCAGTGTGTACAATGGACAAGTATGGATCATCGCTTCGAGCATTCAGACAGTGCAACAACCATCGAATATTCATGTTCTCTTACGGTTACTGAATCTGAAAGAATTTGCGATTCTATGTACACGAACGGGTGGCAGTCTGACACACTCAGTAGTGTCAGTAGTGTCATGAATGATTTCCAAGCCCTGACCTCAGTATGACCTCAGTATCACGAAAAAATCTCCCGTAATAGTGTACAAGACCTAAGAAAGCTCACGATTCTTTGGTCTGAACATTTGTTGTATGGCGGAAACCTTCTTCTGCATCTTGTGGATACTATCCGAATCAATAACATACCCACAATATTCAATGCTGTTCGCGAAAAAATCACATTTGGATATATTTGCTCGCATACCATGCTCAGCAAATCTTTTCAAAACTTCTTGCAATTGCGGCAGGTGAGTTTCGTCGTCCTGTCCCATGACCTTAACATCGTCTAAGAAAACAGAAACCCCCGGTATGCCCTGGAGAATCTGTGAGATTTCCCGTTGGAATATGGCGGGGGCAGATGAGACCACATACATTAGTCTAGTAGGTTGAAATATTCCGAGGTGTGTATTTAGTGTTAGAATCCCTTGATCTTCAGAGCGTACGTCCATGGGTAGGTAGACTTGCGCTAAATCCAAGTTATAGAATTTTTTTTTTGCCTTTCTTTAAAGCCCATAAAGGTCCCGTGAAGTTTTGGCCGGATTTGGCGAGCTGCCACTAAAGCCGGGAAGTCATCCAGTGGTACCGCGATAATAACGTAGATTTCATCGATGAAAACATAAACCCACCCAACTGCCCGCAGTTCCGGCCCATCGAGAGATTTTGGGCAATAATGAAGCGGAAGTTTCAGAAAAGTGGAATAACGGCTCGGGACGCGACTCAGATACGTCAAAATGTGGAACAAATGTGCCAAGGAAGTTGACTCCGGAGGTGTGCAGCGTTTGATGGGAGGAATAAAGAAGAAAGTGCGAATTTTCATTAGAAACGAAGAGAAATGATTTATATTGATATTTTTTACTTAAAGAACAGTAAATTACCTTTGTTTTTATGTATTGAACTTATTTGTACGTCAATCCGTTACCGAGATACAGATGATTTTATTATTCCGGATTCTAAATGGACATAGCTTTATATTGAAAGAGACGGACAATTCCGGACGCTCTCGACAAATTTAAAATCTGACGCTTTCTGTCCAGCCGCCATTTCTAATTCATCTGTAATTCGGCCATACTCCCCGAGCTCGTCTGCCATCGCTGGACGCCATTTCAGCAGTGACAGCGGTCAATTTTCGACGCCACCATCGTCATCGAGATCGCCATCTGCATCGTCGTCGCCATTTACGACGCCGGTATTGTGTCAGCAAGTCATCGAGAACTCGCCAAAAAACCTGCACAGGTATGTGGAAACCTTTTTTTCATGCCCATGATTGTTTCCCAGTGAATATTTCCCGTAACCGAATGATCTGTCCAACCCGAATGAGTCGCGAATAACCGGGAAATAAATGTATTTGACTATGCTATGATTTGAAGTACGGAGTTAAAGTTCTTTTTCGTTTTGGGCAGTTCCGATAGAATCGACTGCTCCTAAAATCCGTTTTCGTTTTAAATAAGTTACGTTGTTTGTTTCAATATCATGCTTCTCTTCTTCCGTTCCGGTTAGCTCATTCGGATTGAGCGAGTTTAAATAAGGGTTTTTTTTACTTAGGTACAGAAGGGGAAATCAAGCAGGATTTATTGGCGTTTTCCTGTTTCGTGGTTATTCAAATATGACTAAAATATTTACCTGCACTTAGTAATTCAGAAAAAGCACCAAAAAAGGATAGAAGTGCCACTGAATTATTAAGGCCTGTGCCAACAAATAATGTATGATCAGCATTAAAAATTTAGAAATGAGCAATAATGGATGAGAAATGATCTTTGGATAATCTAATTGTGACCGGTAAATCTGTCAAATAAAGCAACAGCTATTAGTATATGTGCAAATAAATATGGCTTTATTTCCGCCAAATGATATAATTTGAGCACTAAACTACTCGCATGTGTCTTGGAATTTTTATTTGATTTTCCCATAAAAATAGTAAAATGAGCAATAAATAACTGAATAACCACAATAAAAAAAACTCAAATGTCCTAGGTAGTAGATACAGTTACCCATCTTTAAATTCAAAAATAATTTGATATCGTGAAAACTTTCCCATGAAATATTCAACAACACCATTTGAAAACTAAATGGGTTCCAGAGAGCAGAAAATAAATCCAGGCAAAAAATTGGGAATGAGCCATAAAAAGTTGTGATGTGTTTTAGGACAAATAAAAAAAATCATATGGAAGAGGTAAAATGAGCAATGAATATTCAATAATGCGCAAAAGACAATGATATTTATATGGCTTAAATTTGTCAAAGCAGATTGGTAACAACGCCAGTAAATTCTTATTGTTGACGAACATAATTCGTCATTCAAACGTCCTTGTAATTGATCTACTCATCCACCACACCGCGATTCCACACAGTTCAAGGGATTACCAATGGCTACCAAAAAGAGTGTAGGGGATTTCGTTAAGAGGTTCAACCAAAATAACAAGATTGTTTGCTTTTTCAAAGTCAGATAACTTCAGTTTATCACACATTTAAGAGTATTCGAAAAACATCTTATTCCAATTTATCATCCAATTTCCAAGAATCAGCATTGAATCTTATTCTAATGACCCTGTATACCCCGGGTCAAGTTGACGCAAAGATTACGTTTTTCGTTGGAGCGGCTTTATCTTCCTAACATTTATGTTCCTTCACCTTAACAGAACGTCAGTTATGATAACTTTTTTAAGTTCATAGAGACTCCTTACAACGTTTGTAATGCACCGCAACTGTGAAATCGTTAAATGTTGGGAAAATAACCTACAAACTAATTAAAATTGATATGTCCTCATTTACAGACTGTCCGTCTTGTCATACACTACGATATACAATTAGTTTGATTTTTTCAATTCTATTTTTATTTTTATCTGGACGATTTGATCTAATCATTTGCCAGTTATTTGTTATTTTTGCAAAAGTTCATTGCAAATTTTGAATTGAGAAATGCTCCTTTGCTTTGATTGGTTAGAAAATTGCTTGATGTTTCATCGCGAATTTGGTGAGAATTTACTGGCGTTGTTACCAATCTGCTTTGAAAAATGTAAGCCATTCAAATGAGTAGTCTTTTTCTAAGAGCTGCTTTATATTATAAAATTGCTCATATTTTTTATTTCCGATTGCTGTTTTGATTTGTGCACCGGAACATTGATAATGGTTTGATGACCATTTCAAAATTATTACAGGTTGATTTTTGTACTTTCCCTTGGCATGGATACATTTATCAACCGTATTTATAAGTAATGACCACATTAAATGATCATCCTTACCGACAATATTTTTCCATTCAAGTGACAGTCTTATGGTTATTGGTACAACTCTTATTTGGAATGTGTACGTTCATAAGTCCATTTGCAAAAATATCATTGTCTTTTGCGCATTATTGAATATTCATTGCTCATTTTACCTCTTCCATATGATTTTTTTTATTTGTCCTAAAACACATCACAACTTTTTATGGCTCATTCCCAATTTTTTGCCTGGATTTATTTTCTGCTCTCTGGAACCCATTTAGTTTTCAAATGGTGTTGTTGAATATTTCATGGGAAAGTTTTCACGATATCAAATTATTTTTGAATTTAAAGATGGGTAACTGTATCTACTACCTAGGACATTTGAGTTTTTTTTATTGTGGTTATTCAGTTATTTATTGCTCATTTTACTATTTTTATGGGAAAATCAAATAAAAATTCCAAGACACATGCGAGTAGTTTAGAGCTCAAATTATATCATTTGGCGGAAATAAAGCCATATTTATTTGCACATATACTAATAGCTGTTGCTTTATTTGACAGATTTACCGGCCACAATAAGATTATCCAAAGATCATTTCTCATCTATTATTGCTCATTCCTAAATTTTTAATGCTGATCACACATTATTTGTTGGCACAGGCCATAATTATTTAGTGGCACTTTTTTTTTTTTTATCGCTCAAATCTTTTTTTTAATTGATGATTAATTATGCTGCCATTCAAATATTGTTTGAGCCTTGGAGCTAAAAGCCGTTAACGAGTACCCTAAGGTGACTGTCTCAGAAAGGTCGGGCAAATACCAAACAAACAGGTGGCCTCCTGCTAGCAGGAGTGGCGCTAAAGCCATCTTGTTTCAAAAACCTCGTGAGAATTCTCCGAACGGTTACAGCTATTATTTATATATGAATCTGAACATCTAAACAAAACAAAGCTAAACCCACTTAGAAATGTGACAAAACCTGTCATACATCACATCTATGTACAGCACGGACTCGATTAACGGCTGTCGACTTCAAACATCGATTACTCACAAATTGCCATTCAATACCACTAAATATATGAGTTGTTATTTGCAAGCTGGATGTTAGAAGTTGAAAAAATCGACTCACTGGTCAATCTCACTGGCAATCTTTCCATGCATTTGTACTGTATTGATTTGTGAAAAATTCCGATTACCAGATTTTCAGAAAGTGTATCGGGGACTATCGATTATAACAAAATTGGTTCGCAATAAAATTGTAGCATTGTTTTTTTGATTTCTTAATAAATTTGTTATTTTCCTTTTTTTGCAATTTTGATTTCTTGATATGCAAGCGTGCTGCTTTTTTGAGTTTTTGCTCTTCTTCTAGCTTCTCTTTTCGTTTTGTTCTTTTCTTCCTGTTTCAATAGCTTGGTTGCAGCTTGAATTTTTTTCTCCTTCTGCTTCAATTACGCTGTCTCCTTTCTTTTTTCAAACTTTTGACGCTTAGTTGTTTTAACCAATTTCTTCGCAGCTTCTTCTTCCTAATTCAACAGGCCCCACTTCTGGCCACTGCTGGAACAGCACGATGTTTGCGTTTTCCAGTTTCAGTAGGGTCGATTTTGAGGAATTCCGGTGGTCCTTCCACTTCATCAGACAGCCTCCTCCACAAATCAAGAAGCTGAATGGCCTCAGGATTGCCTGTCCACAACACGTTTCTACGTTGCTCTGCAAAAGCGAGAAACAGCTCTGGTGATAGTCAGCGATTCAAATCGCGAAGAGATATGAAGCTTGGAAGATTTTGCTCGTTTTTTTGTTCGTGTACTGAAACTGGAATTTTATTTCTTTTTTCTTTTGAGACTGCATATGCGTTTGGCAATAAGAAGAATCCCAAGGAACTAAAGGTTGTACGGAATCAAATTGCACCACTTTTAAACGGCAGTAACTTTTTACCCGTTGGGTATTTTCTATTGAAATCTTGGGTGGAATTAGTTCAATGTGTGTTTGTTTACGCTGCGGAAGTTTCACTTGAAGATGTGCAATCGTTTTGAAGATGGCATGCCATTACTCGAAAGGGGTTTTTAAGTGGTACAAGGCTAAAGAGGTCAATTTCGTGCCGAAGCATCTCATCCCCCCGAACGCACCGGAACTGCGGCCAATTGAAAAGTACTGGGCCGTTATGAAGCAGTAACTTTGGAAGCATCATAAGGAAGTGAAATCGGAGGAAGATATGAAGAAAAAATGGATTGCCACGCTAAAAAAAGTTGGTCCAAGTGTTGTACAGGACCTTATGAGTAGTGTAAAGAAGAAGGTTCGTGCATATGGATATGGAATTGAAATAAAAAAAAAAAAGCAGGGAAAATATTCATAACATGTTTTATTTTACTCCCTGAAAGTTTGAAGATGACTGGTTGAACGGGCGAATTTTGCCGAACATTTGTGTGTGTCGCAATTTGATTCCGTACACCCTTTAGGCCACAGTTCCTGAAACCGTTCTTAAGGTGACATCCTTATTTCCCATTGCGGTAATTGCTCGTTCTAACCAAGGAGAAAAGTCCGATCTCGTAATCATCGCCCCTGCATTATCGACTCGCCATTTAACGAGCACTGTGTCCCAAGACCTTTTCATTGGCTTGAAGAAGGAAACGTTCAGAGGTTGGATGAAGTGAGTTGCGTCTGTGGTAGGGAAATCAGGATTATTTGTTTTCTGTTTGTAAAACTGGACTGTTTCGTAGGTTAGCCTAGGATAATCTCACCCGAATTGCATGCATAGCTCCTTCAACTTTGTTCTTGCTGTATTTGCAGTTTTAATTTTAATTTTAAGTAATCAGCTGAAAATTCACATTGCAATAAATATTTCTAGTCATATTTTCCCTTATCCGAAACATGAATTATGGACAAAAAATGTGATTGATATTTCGGAAACATTAAAATGTAATTTTTCACAGGAAAATTACATGCCAGAATATTAATATGTCACCTGAAAAACACTTACTAGATTATATTGGTAGACTGACAGTAGACTGATGGTAGACAGCAATCAACATTGATTAAAACAACAGAGAAACCAGTAAACTAGTATTTCATTAAATTCAACACGCACCACAAAAGAAAGTTGGAAGCACATTTAAATTTTCGCTTCCTTTGTTAGGTATGATGGAGGGGGTCATACCAGTTAGAAATCCGTGTAAAATCGAGGGGTGACTCTAAATTAACAAGCGTGATATATTTTTATTGTTTAAATCATACAGGAACATGAAAAATTGAAGTCATAACTATCAAGTGTTTGAAATATGAGTCAGAATGGTACTGGAGTTCATAAATTTAGAACATTCGATCCCAATAAAGTGCCATATTCGTGAACAAGCATCGCGAATTACAGTTCACGGTGTTTATTTCTTCCTACTGGAGCTGTTTTTCCCAAGTAACAATTTCAGTTCTATTCCAGCCGTATAGCACTCCTCCCGGCTTTGTTGATGACACTACATTCAAAACTGTTTTATCTACCAACACCTCCTCTATGCATCTTTAAAGCCGAAATGTGTACAAAGTGGCCCACTCTATAGACGGTTGTGAAAACAAATTAATAAAACCTTTCTAAGACCATAAAGATTTTGAAAATGTTCTAGTGAAAGATGTTATGACCACTTGAGAACCATCATAAAACCTATTGGCCGCCATCAAAACCAGCATAGGGCCAAATGGCCACAGCTGTCAAACTTCACGGCGATATCGTGGTTGGTTTTTGTTGTTTTGCTTTGTTGCTCTTCTGATTCATTCAACAGTAAATAATGGCTAAGAAAAAAGTTCTACTGTTGCGGAAAATTATGATTGATAGCAAAATATATAAAACAAATTGAGTTTGTTTTATAGCGTATCATGCTCCAAATCATATGCGCATTCAATTTTATGGTGAATATTGGCACGATAAGAGCTGAAAATTAATGCGCTTTGGAAATTATGCGAGTTTACAACAACAAAAACAAAATTGAAAGAAATATATTCCGTAAATTAATCATGAAACTCCTGAAAATTGATGGAATTCAATAAGGTTATCTGAACGAATACCGAAATTTGCCGTAGATCTACAGTTCAATTGTATTACATTTAAAATTTGGTGTATTTATTTTTCCACATTTCAATTATTTCATATATTTCAATATGGCGATTGCAAGAAATCACAGTTTTGCCAAAAAGCCAATTTATCTTAGCAATGGCTACTATAAAACTATCTGGTCGCTTGGTAGCTTTCCTCAATGCCAGTTAGCCGTTTAATGCATTTACTGGAGGCAAAATGGTTTTAAAATGCTTTTTCAACTGACCATAATAAGATAATATGAATGAGTCCTAAAACGGCATTTCAAAACAGCATTTTATGAGTTAATAAAGTCAAAATAAAACCTTTGATAGGAGTAAAAGGAATTTTAGAAGTCAAGGTTTTAAGATCGTTGTAAAGAAGCTGTGTAGGTTCTTATAAACCTGACTAAAATTTGAAACCTATTGGCATCTCTTGCTGCCATAATAAAGCCGAATTGATTTCTAGTGGCTTTCATAAAACTTTAATAGAACTTAATAAAGCTGGATGGTTTTGGCAATGTTACTTGGGGAGGGCTTCTCACCTGGCCAAGGCAGTTGACATGCATTGTATAGTTAATGATTAGCAGGAACACAGCAGACAATAACTTCTTTGGTACCAACGATCACGGTGGGATATCAGCAAGTCCAGCAGAGCACAAGACGGGATGACGAGATGTATCACTAGTGGACATGCCATCCAACATGCACACCTCGCACTGTTGGCACTTGACGATGGTGTTACGGATAAACCAAGACACAATTGATGTTCAACGTGCTTTGAAGTTCTGGAGATGAAGAGCGTGATTCACGAAAAAATTCTGTAGCGTTGGGTGTAGTATTTTTTGTAAAACCAGGAACTTTGTTCAGAAAATTATAACGCAAGGTAAGATAATATTAAAAGGAGCTTGGTGTGACTGCACAATACAATAGGCTATGTATTTTTATTCAATCTTGGTTTCGATGGCAAAACACTGAATTTGCCAGATGGACTATGCTGTTCAACGACAGAGGTCGTTATTGTTCAATTTCTAGTCGTTATTATTCAGGATGTGGTGTCAAAAATAGCGAGGAAACGGGTTCGTTGGGTGGGATATATAAAACGGACTTTAGGAATTAGTACACTGATAAAAAAGCAATGATAATATCTATGTGTCCAACACATGAATTTTTGCAATGCGATCTATAAATAATAGCTATTTGTAACCACACATACTTCCTATGTGTAAACATAACTACTATGTGTGGCCAAACATACTTTTCATTTGTCACATAAACTTCATTTGTTTTTTTCCGAGGGTTCTGTTTATGTGTAAACACATCAGTATTATGTGGAATTTTCCATGGATTTTTGCCAATAAATATGTGTGGATTTTTACCCGTGTAAAAGTTAGAGACCTAGCCTACCTTACAAAAAATAAAGCAAACTGAAATGGAAATGGAATGAAAACATTGTTATATATTTTGTTTTTTTTTCAAATACAATAATCACAAAGATACGGAATTGTCCTTTTTATTGGTGAAAGAAAGTGTATTTATATTTTTTGAAACAGTCTATAGTATCACGAGGTTTCTGAAGACAACGAGTCGAATAATTTTGTTAGAAAAATTTAAGTCAACAACTCAGAAAAGCTTTAAAACAGCTTTCGTTTTCTACTGGCACTTTTGCCAGCGGACGAAAAATTCAAACGACACTTTCAATCACGCACACAGCCTACTTATCTCGTTCGCCACATTATCGCCACCGTCAAACATTATGATCGCAGAGCTGGAATCCAGTTACATCATTAATAAACCAACAGTGTTAGGCAACCACACATTTATTTACGCAACTCAATACTACTGCGTTTGAAAATACGCATGGGGTTGATTGTGGTAAACCACCTTGCCAACCAGTATCACATTTTCAGCAGTCATGCTCATCGAAACCACATAAATGGAAAAACAAGTCCATGAAAAATAAACTTATACCATGCCACTCCACTAAAAACAGTCCAGCAGTAGACATATGATCCAGACAAAACTTAACACCGTGTGCGGGTCATCAAACACGAATCTCCGCTAACATTCTTCATTGGTTGGCACTTCGGAGCCCTCTCCAGGGACAGTTTTATTGTCAGTAACGAGTCAACCGTTGACAATTATGGCCTTACCCCAGTATGTTCGTGGCAACATAGTTTTCCACTTTCGGATGAAAAAGAGGACAAACTTTTCAAGGACAATGCGGCGGCGTACAGCAAACTTTTCGAATAAATCCACATACAGTGCCGCTTGTTATGGTTTCCGCAATGTGGATCTTCACTTTCCAGTTTGTTTTGTTGAAGGGAGGAAAGTGCTTCTTTTCGCTTTCAACGATCTGGTGTGCCCGAAAATGGTCCGCCCATTCCATTTGTTCGAATATTTTCACTAACCACACATGTCACAAAACCATAGCCCAATGCATTTCACCAGACAGTTATGGTTCGTGTTTGAATGAATTAAGAATTAATTAGAATCTTGTTTTATGTGGGTTGGAGATAGAAATGTGTAGACTGAATAATTGATTCCGAATGGCCTATTTGGTAAGCTCTCACCAACATTTGGCTCGGTTAACGGGAAAACGGACTGAACAAGCTTCGATTCGAGTGCCTTATCGTGTGTTTATCAGGGGGTATGATTGTAAAAATTAAAATGTTAATTTAAATTCTGAGCTGAAATCACACTATCAAAACAAGCCATAAAGCGAACACTGTGTTCTGACCTCCGGTAAGTGGGAACGTTTTGGACCATTTTAGCCCGAACAAAAACAATAAATTGTTATGCATTGTTCCATACTCTGCTCGGGAGGTAGGATTTTGGCTACATGGTACTCAATTTTGGCCACACTTAGTTACTTTCTGGTCATGCCTGACTGAGACTGCATTGCTGGGAACGATAACAGCACTATAAAATCGTTGTTTACGTAAGCTACCTTTGTGGATTTTGCGCCTGATGGTTTGTGGTGGAAGATGAAAGGTTAAATGAAAATCGAAAGCATACTCAAAGCTGGGCTGCGTTTAAACACATTATCTTTATAGGGACTTGAGAATTATATTGGGAGCACTTCAAGTGATCATTGGAGGCAACACCTGGTTTGTTAGCTTTAACGATGTACGGGTTAATAATAGTTTAAAGCCAAGTCATTATGTTTTTAGCTGAAAAATTCAATACCCCAGTCATATTAGCACATTAATTTTTTTGATGTGCAATTCTTTTATGAAGTTTCAACCACTTATTAAAAAAAAAAAAAAAAAATATATCGGATTAAATAAAATCAGTAGCCGGCGTCGGTGGTGTAGTGGTAAGCGTGACTGCTACTTGGCACCCCAGTAGGGTCTGGGTTCAATCCCAGTCGACGTCGGTGGTTTTTCTGAGGCGAAAAAATCTGGTCACGTCTTCCTTCGGAAGGGAAGTAAAGCCGTTGGTCCCGGTTCATATTCATGAGTCGTTAGGTAGGGTCCAGGTGGTGGAGTCGTCTTCCTGGCGTCGGTGATTGTCACCATGTGAGGAAATAGGCCGACGTAAAATAAAAGATTAAAAAAAAAAAAAAATCAGTACCGTTGTTAAACACACGACCGGTGGACGTAGACAACATTAAATCGTTTGAGTTCGTTGTAAGTTCAATATGTTCAATATGAAACGTTGTAATGCAGGTGCAGTTCTATTGGGACGTTGGATCAACAAAAGAAAGTATGCTAGAAAATTCTCTTATTCAGTCTTAAGAAATCATTTGGTAGCCCTTAACAGAGCCATTTGCTTTGAATGTTGGTATGATGGCAGGGCAACTTTTATATTTGTTGTAATGATTGTTTGTATGATCGCCCAACTGAAATTCTGTTCAATTGAGTTCTGTTTCTGTTCTGAGAGTCTGTTTGGGAAAGTATGGACAAAAATTATTGTTAATTTCTGTAATCGTATTGATAGTTGCGAATATTTCCTACTCATTAATAATACAATCACCAAAATATATCTCTGAAATAGTTAGGTTATTACCGTTCAAAGTTAGTATATTCATTATGTTAATAATTTAAAAAAAAATCCATTTGGTATGCTTCACTTACAGTAAGGTGCCAATTTAGTATTGGAATAAATATTTTTGATTCTTACAGCGATCCTAGGGGTCGGATTTGTAAACTATGACATCTTATGTGTCCCCTATAACAATAACAACATCAGAAGTTTTTTTTTTTTCGAGGTGCAGTTCGAACGTGTTTCAGAGAAATACAAACTGGAAGAAGAAAGAAGAAAAATAATTGTGCGCAATCATTTGGAAGATGTCTTCCTTCGGAAGGGAAGTAAAGCCGTTGGTCCCGGCTCATAGTCATGAGTCGTTAGGTAGGGTCCAGGTGGTGGAGTCGTCTTCCTGGCGTCGGTGATTGTCACCATGTGAGGAAATAGGCCGACATAAAATAAAGAAAAAAAAATCATTTGGAAATCCTTCGTGGTCTGCGCCAAAACTTGCAAAAGTTTTGGTTTTTCCCCGAAATACCGTGGAGTGTTTTGAAAAAGTACAGATAAACTTTGTCGACGGATCGCAAGCCTCAAAGCAAGTGTCTTTTCATCACTGATAAGACATTTAATTCAGAGCTGTACAGAACGGAATGTCTCCAAAAGCGAATATTGCCATTCATCAGATCCCACGATGAACCTGTCATGTTTTGACCAGATCTTGCAAGCTGTCATTACAGTAAAACAGTGCTCCAGTGGAATGAAACCAACGGGATTCAGTTTATACCGTAAGAACTGAACCCACCAAACTGTCCCCAGCTCAGATCGAAAAAGAGATTTTGGGCTATTATGAAGGTGAATGGCAGTGTCGCCAAAAGTAGGAATGAATTGAGAACCAAGTGGAATAGGATATCCAAAACGATGCACAGTGGGAAAAAAAAGTACACGAATCGCGAAAGAATTCGATAATTCAGCTCTACTTGGACAAGGACAAGGTTAGTGAACAATAGCATTTTTTATGTGAAAATTCCTGGGAAATTGAATGAAAGTTGTCCCAGTTGCCGCAAAATTCCGTGGATGGAGATATTGGGCTTATTTTACCCCAATTCGCCTGTATTTTCGAATAATGCTAAGCAATCTATGCTTGGAGGGGTCTGCGGTAGCCAACATAGGCTTATTCTTATGTAAAATTTCCATAAAAATTGAATGGAGGTAGGTGCAGCCACTGCACGGGTTGTGTAACGGAGATATTGCTGATTTTACCGCACTTCCCCCATGTTTTCGAATATTGTTCATTAATCTATGCTCGGAGGGGTCTGTGGAAGTCAAAATAGGCCTATTCTTATGTAGAATTTTCCTATAAATTGAATGGAAGTAGTTGCAGCCACCACACGGGTCGCGAAACAGAGATATTGGCCTTATTTTGCTCCAATTCCCTGTATTTTCGAATATTGCTGATTACTCTATGCTCGGAGAGGTCTGCGGTAGTTAAAATAGGCCTATTCTTATGTAGACTTTCCCTTGGAATCGAATAGAGGTAGTTGTAGCCACTGCACGAGTCGGGAAACGGAGATATTGCTAATTTTACCCCACTTCCTGATATTTTCGGAATATTGCCCATTTATCCATACGCTTTTCAGATGTCTTTGGAATAAAACATGTTAACTGGGCCCTTTCGGACCACCACAAAAAAAAATATATTATCCATTACCATCAGATAATTCATCTTCACTCAAAGTTGTCGCTCATCTTCACTATATTCGTCATCGTTTTCGCTAGATTGGGAAATGTTTTCGTGTTCCTCTTCATCAGATACACAGAACTGTAGCATCGGCGCTTCGAACTCTGGGTCATGCTTCCAGAATGATTTTTTGCCGCTTGATTTGACCGATAGATACGCCATCTTGGGATCAGACCAAGTCAAAGCTTCTCTCATCATATCAGTAAGGTTATCCTCCGCAGAAGTTTTCCGTGCAAAGTGCAATCGGTGCAAAGTGCATTTCCCGAACCGAAAAATTCGAAGACAAATATCCTTCGTCATGATTGGGTTCTGTAAATTTCGAAAGTATGTTATTACGGTGAGCTATCATATCTGCCGATGGAACAAATGCCTTCTGTTCCTTCCGCATGAATGTGGTCATTCCGGTATATTTGCTCTTTGTTAATCCCAATCTTGTTTTCATCATCAAAGATGATTCCGATGAAGACCCTTTCGGATCTTGCTCAAGTTTTGACGCTTTTTCTCTTTTTCTCAACTTTCTCAAAAGTCTACTCATATCGGGACATCCGGATATATATATATATATATATATATATATATATATATATATATATATATATATATATATATATATATATATATATATATATATATATATATATATATATATATATATATATATATATATATATATATATATATATATATATATATATATATATATATATATATATATATATATATATATATATATATGTATAGATATATATATATATATATATATATCTATATACACTAATCGGGATTAAAATTATCCTACACACTGCTACTGCTGGAACAAGAGAGAGCTGGTCATGTGGTTGCAGGTGTATTTATTCTTTCTTTCTGCTCACGCTGCAATTCTTCGATGCACGTTGGTTGACTGTTGAGTGGCGTGGTATACTGCGCCTGCGTGGTGGAGCTACTACGATGTTGCTATGTGGAATTATGCTTACCGAGCGATAGCTCAGCTCATAACTCCTCCGGGGGTGAAAAAGTGTCGTCCTCGGCACTTGAGCTTGGGTTTTCAGATTTCAACGCAGTTTTTGATTTATCTGATTGAAACGATTTCTTATGATGTACTCTCGAGGTCCTATGATCTATTGAACGTCTGTAAAAAAGAATAAGGAATGCGATAAGGACGAACAGCATTGTTGTGGTTAAAGATAGTCCTCCGAATAGGCTCCATTTCCAAATGTCGTGGTCGTACTGTTTTAGATAAACATGTTGAATTTGTTTTCGGTTTAGCAATGTCCGGTTATCAATTTTCCCAATGTCGTGGTTATCCTGTCGTTGATGGTTCATGACAAGGTTGTGAAATGCACCTTGTATGAATTGTGGTTCTTCCAGTATTTCCGTTGATGTGAATTGTTTGTCTAAGAACGTTATAGTGCAATTTGAGAATGATATTATGACATTTCCTTTCAATGGTCTATCGTCTGGACCGCAATTTGATTTGAGCTCATCTGTTTTAGCGTTGGTTATCAGTAGTTGATTTTCCTTTATAAACTTTACTTCAGTATGTGTTTCCGTTTTGGTTATACAGTGTCCTTGGTTTCCGTTGATGATGGGGTAGATGCAATTGTCTTGAAATTTTTCGATGAAAGTGCTTTGTTGGATGTAGTCTTCTGGTTTGAGGGTGGTGAAAAGGTCCTTTCCGCTTTTGATGAGATAAATTGGATGGTTCTTAATTACTGAATCGTTGATATTTAAACTGAATATCCGAATTATGTCTGATTCTTTACTTTGTAGTTGTGGTACGTGTAGAATATACAAAAGTGTATCTTTGTTGGCAGCCATTTTTGGTGTTATGTATGTTAGTGCTTCGTCTGGAAAGTCCACTGCGATTCCTTGGTTTTGTAGTATTTCCTTAATGGTATTAACTTCTTTTATTGAAAGTATTTTACTATTGGTTGTAGCTGTTTTCGAAAGTAATATCGCATCCTGGATGTCTAGTAGAATTTTGTTAATAATGTCTGTGTTCAAGATCAAGCTTATTGTATCTAGTTCGTTGAGAGCTATCTGGTTGATGTGGTAGTTCTCTGCTATTTTATTGATTGTGTTTGTTAGTTGCTGAATTCTTTGACCCAATTGCTCGTTGACCGCGTATTGATTGTTGTTTTCATTTATGAGTTGGTTCAACGTTGTATTGATAATTCTTAAATCCTGAGCATCTGGATTGCCGGCGATCCATTTCCAAGTACTTCCGACAGCGTCCCATCTCTTGATCCTATGGGTAATCTGTGGTCTAATCTGTGGTCTAATCTGATAAAAGTTGCTATAAATGTCTTTAATTTTATGTTTTGCAATGTCTTTGAGATAATTGTTATCAGATATCTTTCCATAAGCAATATTAGTTAATGTCTGGATAGTAAGTTCTAGATCAGTTAAATTAATAGGGTGAACAATTTTTGTAGTGCCTGTTTGAATTTTGCATCTGCTAGTTTTTATCGCTAATATGGGGTTGTCGTTAAGATTTGTTAGTGTAAGTTCTTGGCAGTTGATTCCTATCATCGATATAATTATTCCTATTAAAATTGTATCCATCTGAAAGTGAAGGAAAATATGTATCTAGTGGCTTATTCTATGGTTTACATGTGTATAATATTTTGTTTCTAATTTTAGTTTTAGTTTTAGCTTTGACCAAGGGGAATTGTTTTTCATTAATGGGTTATATGAGATTTCCGAAAGCAATTTTGGATTGTTTTCGAATACCTCCTCGTGAAGTTTTTTTTCGGCTTTTACTGTGTTTCGAATGTCCTGTATGTTTGTTTTCGCTAGTCATTACGATTGAAACTAAAAGGAAAAAAGAAATAATTAGTTTTGTAATCTACCTTCGATAAATGATTTAATGATGTTTTGATTTGGTTTGCGTCTTTCAGTATAATGGTTCCTAAAATGAAAAATATTGTATTAGTATTTTTACTTTTTATTTCTCAAACGTCTTATTTTGTTTTTATTCCTCTTAACATTTCTTTTGATCATTATGGTTCGGTCGTTATTTCCTAAGCATTTAGATTCAGAAAATCTAGGATCAATTTTCTTTCTAGTTGCTTTTTTGATGTAAACGTTATCGTTTATTTTAATTTCTGGGGGATTTTCTTTTGCGTTATTATATTTTGTCATGTTAGTCTTTGTTTTTTCCAGATGATTTTTTACTTTTGTGAATATATTTTGAGCAGCTTGTGAAACGTCTTGTGGATGAACAATATTTCTCTGATTGAATACAATTTCATTCGGTTTGAAGGAAGCGGCTGAGTGTACTGTTTCGTTATAGAGAGCAATAACGAGTGCAATGATTTCTGGGCTGTTTAGTTCGGGGAATTTGTGTTTATTTGTATTAAACATTTCGATGATGGTACTGTGGGTTTTCTCAATCTGTCCATTAGATTCAGATGAAGATGCAAACTCTATCTGAATTCCAAGTTCGCTGAGAAAACTTTTGAGTTGTATGCTTGTGAATGAAGCTTCGTGGTCGCAAATCAATATTTTGGGCGTTCCAAAATGTAGGAAATATTGTGATAAGGCGTTTTGTATGTCAATCACGTTTCTGGTTGGAATTTCTATTATGTAGAGGTGTTTAGAGAAGGCACATATTAACGTTAAATAGTTGTGTTTATCCATGCCAAAAATGTCCATGTGTACTCTGATAAAAGGAGCTGTTTCGATAGGCCTGGGTGACAGCTTAATATTATAAGGTTTTCTTTCGTATTTATGGTGTGCACAGATGGTGCAGGAATTTGTGAATTTTCGTATTTTCTTGATCATTTTAGGGAAAAAGAATGATCGCCTTATTTGATTTTCTACTTCCTGTATTCCGCGATGTGCGCGTTCGTGTTCTTTTTTAATAATTTGGTCCTGTCTTTCTTCCATAGTAATGTCTTCCACCATATTTTGTGTAATAACAAAATGTGAGTTTGAGTTTGAAAAGTGTTCCTTGTACACATCTTGAATTGTTTGTAATATATTTTCGGGGGCTTGAATGGCAGTTTGTTTACCATTGTGGTATTTTTTTAGTGCATCTGTTATAACTTGATGATCAAATGAGTTACGACAGATTATTGTTCTTCTGAAGTTTGGGAGAAATTTTTCATTGATATTTGTAGTAAAACTGGTTTCCCGGAATATTAATTGGTTTCTAAAGTTATTAATAGGTCTCTCTGTGAAGTGAATGTAAAATTCGTCCGAGTCGTCGGCGGAGTGTATAGTGTCGGGTAGAGATTCGCTGTCTATTTCGTTTACATTTGCATCGATTTTTCGGCTCAATGCGTCAGCAACGACGTTTGTTTTGCCAGTCTTGTAGGTTACATCATAGTCGTAGTTCTCTAAGTCCAGTCTCCAACGAATTAGTTTTTGATTTTTGGTTGAGTTTTTAATAAAAATTAATGGTTTATGGTCTGTTATGAGGGTAAACTTATTTCCGTACAAGTAGGGTTTAAATTTTTCAACTGCCCAGATTATGGCAAGAGCTTCCTTTTCCGTAGTAGAGTAGTTGATTTCATGTTTGTTCAGTGTTCGAGATGCAAAGGCAACTGGGTGGTCTTTGGTTTCATGAATTTGAGACAGAACAGCTCCAAGTGCATAATTGGAAGCGTCTGTTGTTAGGATAAAACGTTTTGAGAAGTCGGGATATCTAAGTATGGGATCTGCAATGAGGATTTTTTTACACTTTTCAAAAGCTTCTATGAATTGGGGGTCGCTATTATTGAAGTCTATTTCTTTTTTTAAGTATCTAGTCATTGGCTTTGTAAGCTTTGCATAATCTCTAATAAATTTTCTATAATACCCTAGCAGTCCTAAAAATTGTTTGATTTGTTTTTCTGAAGTGGGTAATTTCCAATTTTCTATTTCCTTGATTTTGTCTGGATTGGGTTTGATACCCTCGGGTGTAATTATGTGGCCTAAAAATTCACAATTTCGTTGAAGAAATTCACATTTATCAAGTTGGATTTTGAGATTAGCGTTCTCTAATCTTTCCAATACTTTTTCCAAATTTTCAAGATGACTTTTCAAGCATCTGCCAAAAACAATTACGTCATCCAGATAGACGTAGCATATTTTTCCAATGAGATTCCCCAGAATAGAGTTCATTGCTCTTTGGAACGTTGCCGGTGCGTTTTTTAATCCGAACGGCATACGCAAAAATTCATAGTGGCCAAGATCAGTACTGAATGCAGTTTTCTGCCTTGAGTTTTCATCCATTTCAATCTGGTGGAAACCAGATTTTAGGTCAATAGTTGTAAAATATTGAGACTGTCCTAAATTATCGAGTATATCTTCTATTTGTGGGATTGGGTGTCTGTCATCTATAGTTACTTCGTTAAGTTTCCTATAATCTATAACTACACGAAACTTTTTTTTTTCCTGAAGCATCGGCCTTTTTGGGGACGATCCATATTGGGGCATTCCATGGAGAATCTGAGTGCGTTATTATTCCGTTATTTAGCATGTCCTGAATCTGTTCCTTAACGGTTTCTTTGTGTGCGTGTGGATAACGGTAGGTTTTTGTATAGATTGGTTTCTCGTCGGTTGTTAATATTTTATGTTTTATTCTAGTCGTTGCAGTAAGTTTTTCGTCGTCTTTAAGTATTACTTTGTCGTGGTCTGTAAGTAACTCCAACAGTTCAGTTTTTTCGAGTTGGGAAAGGTGGTCAGTCCGAATCAATGATTTTATTTCGTTCTTGGGTTTGGTCTGAGGTTGTTTTGATGAAGAGAAGAAATTTAGGGTTTCGAAATTATTTACTCTTATGTGAAATTTATCACGTGGTATGGCAGGTTTGTTTGGGCTTTTTGTTCGTACGAGAATGGATGTGTGTTTATTTTTCGATTGGTAAAGACCGGGTTCTATTAAAATATCATTGTTAAGTTTGGTTGGTTTTGTGACAAACCAATCACCATCTTTGTCACTGGGAAGAGTCATTATGTGGTTGAACGTTTGTTTTGCTGGATAGAATTTGTGGAAAGGCATTTTATGGCTTGCAATTGTTACTGTTTCATTCTGATAGTTGATTATGGTATTGGTTTCAGCAAAAAACTCTGAGCCAATGATACCATCAAAAAATTTGTGAAAATCTAGTTCATAATATGTTTGGTGTGGAATATCATATCCTAAAAAGTTTATTTTCCCTTTACGATTAATTGTGCGGGTTCCGGTTATATTTTTAACACTTGTGCTTCTTGTTTCTTTAGTATTGGGGATCAGTCCAGGTCTAATTATGTTCTTATTAGCTCCAGTGTCTAACAAGAGTTTAATATTTTTATGTGTTTTGGTATTTGTACATTTAATGTATGGGAGGTAGTTTACGTATCGGGGGACGTTTCCGGTGTCTGCCAAAAATTTATTTCATTTTCTTCTTCTTCATCCGATTGTTCAGAATTGTCCGGATGCTCTAAAATTTCATTATTATGTATAAGTTTTCTGTTAAGGGTTAGCCTGCTTCTTAATGAGGGATCAATCTCCATTGGTTGTGGGGGGGGGGGGGGGGGTTGAATATGTTGTGTTTTTTTATGTTCTGGTTTGCTGTTGTCAAATGCACTGTTACTTTGAGACGTTTTATTAAAGTTGGGTTTTTCGTTTTTGCTATATTTTTGAAAGTTCTGATTTGTCTTGATTGGTTGACTCATATTATTTGCAGTGATTTCTCTACTTTTAAATTTGCATAGAAACGCGTAGGCGTCTTCCATGTCCTTTGGTCGGGCAGCTTGCGCATACCCAAAATATGGTTCACGCAGGCCCGCAATAAAGGCTGCTAGTGAATCCTCTTCAATGAACTCGTTGATTGCATCCCAATGGATGCGATATTTTTCTTTTTGTTTTGAAAGTGTTTTTATATTTTGCACTATTTCTTTCATTTTTTGATAATACCTGTGGACACTTGTGTTCTCTTGCATTTTATTTTGCCATAGTTGGCTTTTGTAAGTAGATAATTCCTGCCTATCTCCGATGGCATTAATTAAAATTTCTTTAATTTCGTCAAAATTTGTTAGGCTACCGGGTAGACATAAAATGTCCTTAGCTTTCCCTTCAATTTTATTGACATTAGCTTGTAAGTAAATTGCATAAACTTGTTCGTTTACAATTGGTTTAAAAATATTCAACGTATTTTCTGCGGTGGTCAGCCAAGCATTGAGTTGCTTGCGGCTGCCGTCGTAAGCTGGAATGGATTTCAGTGGATCAGGTATCCTAAACAAATCCATTTGTAGGTGATTTGATTGCACTGGAGGTGTTGGTCGGGGTTGAGTAGGTACGGAAGTATTGCTATCTAGTCTCGCATTTATTGCAGCTAGTAAATTTTCGTATTGGGTTTGTTTTGCATTCATCGCGTTGATTGATTGCGAAAGAGCATTCATTTGATTTGAAAATTGTTGCAGAATGTTAGCTTCTGCGTTATTTTGTTCTGCCATTTCTACCTTTTCTTCAAGAGTGAGGTTGAATGGAAGGTCTAAGTTTTTAATTGGAACGTACGAATTTTGTTCCGATTCACAAGAACTCTCGCTGCTGTCACTGTGTTCGTCGTCGCTTTTTATTAGCCGATTCGCGAACAGGACTTTTGCCAGCTTCTGGCTCATGGAAAAATTCAATTCAATTTGGTTGTGACGACAACGTCTATCTGGTAGTGCGTTGTTGTCGGGTGAGGATGACGCCTATCTGGTAGTACGTTATTCTCATGGAATGGTGTCTATCTGGTAGTGCACTATTCCAGTGTAAGCAACAAAGTCAAGATAAAGGAGAGATTAAATTGCTTGGTTACTTACTGTTTTGTAGTCGCGAGTGCTGGTCGGGAGAGACGTTGGCAGTACTCTGCAGGTGAAATAGGCGGGGGATCGGCGGGGGGTCTAGCGGCGGTTGCCTTCGGCTAGCGATGCTTTTACGCGGAATCACTTAAAGTTCACTTTTCTTTCGTGAACAACCACTGTTTCACTATCTATTCTTCCTTCTCTCGAGGCCTACTCGGCTGCGCCAATTACAAGTACAGTTAGTACAAGTAAGTTTTAAAAAACATTTATTCTTCAACTATTAACTTATTCATAAAAATTAAAACTAGAACACTAATCGGGATTAAAATTATCCTACACACTGCTACTGCTGGAACAAGAGTAAGTTTTTCTGATCAAATAGTTTATAAATGAAGCCATTCTGTTCAGTCAAACGAAAGTCATTTGCATTCAAAGACTTTTCACTTTGGCGTAATGCTCTTATTCTTTAAAATTTTGAAATGACGCCCGGTATAGAAAAGAGAAACGTAGTCCAACGTTAAAAACGACGTACGCTGAACTCCTCCGAAAAGTGATAGCTGATCCGGAATCGAAAGAAATATGGGAGAATGTGGTGAAAACCAGACGTACCCAGTGAGGTGAGATGCTCTTTGAGCTGAAGAAGTATCCTGCCATCAAGAGCACAGCCTTCAAGACGCTTGTTGAAAAGTCTCTTGGTGAGCTGGCGAAAGTTAGAGCTCTCTCTCAGGAGACAGTGATTGAATACAAGAATCTTGATAAGATTACAACAGAACACGAGCTTAGAAGGGCGCTGAAGGACGCTGAAGGGCCACGGCGATCTTAGAGTTACACCAATGACAATCCAGCTGCGGAAGGCGTACGGTGGCACACACGCGGTGGCGATACGTCTGCCAACAGCTGCAGCCAACAAGCTGTTGGAGTCGGGTCGAGTAAAAGTTGGGTGGTCAGTGTGCACACTGAAGGTCGTCCCTCGAGTTCCAAAGGAATTGGAGAGATGCTAAAATGCATGGGTTTTGGTCACCAGGTAAGGAACTGCAAAGGTGCAAAGACAGATCTAATATGTGCAGGAAATGCGGGATAATGGTCATTTTGCAAGAGACTGCCCAAAGCAACCGAGATGCATGCTTTGCAAAACGGAGGACGGAAATGACCACATAACAGGGGGCTTAAGATGCTTTGTATATAGAAAGGCGACAGCAGGTCGGCAGTAATGGAGTTCAACCAAATTAAACTCACTCATTGCGACATAGCACATCAGCTGCTATGGCAGTCAATAACAGAGACAAAGTGTGAAGTCGCAATCATTTTGGAACCGTATCGTGTTCCTCCCGATAACGGAAACTGGGACAGAGCGGCAATGGCTGCGATACTGGTGATGAGTAGATTTCCCATCCAGGATGCGCTGACCAAGAATCTCATCGGAAGAAGACCGCTCGTCATCGGTGGACACTTCAAAGCTTGGGCTGTAGAGTGGGGTAGCAGATGTACCAATGCTAGAGGATGCAACCTGCTTGAAGCTCTGTCAAAATTTGAAGTTACACTATCAAACGTAGGTTCCACCAGCACTTTTCGCATGGACGGTCATGAATCCACCATGGATGTTACCTTCTTTAGTCCATCGCTGATGACAAATATGAACTGTGAACTTTATGAAGAGTATACCCATAGCGACCATCTGACGATCCGGTATAGCACCGGCCAGCGAAATCCTGTCGCAACGAGCTGACGAAGCGCCCAGCTTACTGGTGGAATGAGCAACTCAGCATCCTTCGCGCTATTTGTCTCAGCGCCAGAAGACGTGTCCAGAGAGCTAAAACCACAGCAGACAGAGAGATGGTGGTGTTCTGAGAGTCCAGGGCGGATTAAAACGAGAGACAAGAATGAGCAAGACGAACTGTTACAAGGAGCTATGCCAAACAAGGCCCTTCAATGGCTGCAGCGCTATGTCCAGCAAAACTGAAGGTTATCGTAGATGGACTTTCACCGACGAACGACACAACGACGTGGCCACGTACACCGTAAGGCAAGGAAGATAGAAGTAACTCTGATGGCATGCAAGTCTTGAACAAGGATCTCGTGGCAGTGGCGAAAGGGCTTAAGGTGAAGAAGGTACTGGGTCAGGATAGAATCTCTAACGTGGCTCAGAAAGTGGTGATTCAGGCATTTCCGGACATTTTCGGGGATGTGCTTCAGAAATGTCTGAAGGAAGGCCATTTTACAGGTGGAAAATACAGAAGCTAGTGTTGCAACAGAAGCCAGAAAAGCCTCTGGGGGATTCAGAATCGTATAGGCCCTTATACCTGTTGGATACGCTCGGGAAACCCCTGGAGAGGATCATCCTTCAAAAGGCTTACGAAATTTACCGAGAGCGAGCACGGGCTATCGTGGATGCAATTTGGTTTCCGGAAAGGGAAGTCTAGGGTGGATGCCATTCGAACAGTGGTCGAGACATCCGTAAAGGCGTCCAAACAGAAGCGGAGAGGCGATCGATATTGCACTCTTGTAACGATCGACGTTAAGAACGCCTTCATTAGCGCCAGCTGGGAAGCTATTGCCGAGTCGCTACACAGCATAAGGGTTCCGGATTACCTGTGCTGAATTCTGAAGAGTTCCTTTCAGAACCGGGTGCTGATCTACGAGATCTCCGTGGGGTGGAAATCGTTGAACATCACCGCGGGAGTTTCGCAAGGTTGCATCCTTGGCCCAACACATTGGAACGGGATGTACAACGGAGTGGTGACGTTGAAGCTTCCCAAAAGTGTAGTGATCGTTGTCTTTGCGGATGACATCGTATTATCAGTGACAGTCGAAACACTGGAAGAAGTGGAAATGCTGGTAACTGAAGCAATCGGCATAATTGAAAACTGGATACAGGCGTCGAAGCTGCATATAGCCCACCACAAAACGGAGGTGCTGATGGTCAGTATCTGCAAAGCGGTGCAGCGAGCATAAATCGTCATCGGAGAGCTTGCCATAGCCTCGAAGCGCGTGCTGAAGTATTTGGGTGTGATAATCGACGACCGGCTAAACTTCAACAGCCACGTTACCTGTGGGAAGGCAGCGAAGGCCGTCAATATGGTAGCCAGAATCACGCAGAATAGCTACGGACATAGTAGTAATATGTAGCGTCTACTAGCTAGTGTATCTTTATCGATAATGAGATATTGAGGTCTAGCCTGGGTTGCAGCGCTGGGAACCAAGCAAAACCGGGCGAAGTTTAACAGTACGTTTGGGCTCAATACCGGATGCGTACAGACCTATTTCATCGGAGGCAGTATGCGTCATTGTCGGAATGATCCCGATTGGCATCACTCTCACGGAGGACAGCGAGTGTGATCAGTTCGGAAGCTTGTGAGAGTGGAGTCGATGGCCTAATGGCAACGAAAATGGGACATTGAGGAGAACGGTCGATGGACGCACCTGCTCATACCGGATTTGCCGATCTGAATAAAACGGAAGCACGGAGAGTTAAACTTCTAACTTACGCAGTTGGTCATGGTTGCTTCAGACAAGACTTGCATCGATTAGGACACACAGCGTCACCCTTCTCTCTGGTGTGCGCAGACGTCCAAGAGACACCGGACCAAGTGGTCTTTAAATGCCCGTGATTCGTATCATTGCAATGCGAGATGCTTGCCATCAGCTGGGCAGATACCAGCCCAGTTAACGTCAGTGTTGTGACGAAAGTGCGTGAAATGCGTTAAATAGAGCCATTACGCAAATCATGTCGGCTCTACAGCTAAAATGGCGAGAGAATCAAGAAGCGAGTGGTTGAGTGAAGTAGCGCGTTGTCGTTCTCGGGTGATGTTCCAACGTCGGGGAACTCTCCGTCATTGTATGGTAGATGCACAGTCGGGGACAACTTGAGTCGATTGTGTCAGTGTGTGGGGATTGAATGGCTTATCGTGGTTCGCTTTCGGGATCAACTGTCGAGTAATTCTCCGTCGGAGTGGAGTGGATCCGCCGTTGGGGACTACTCAATTCGATTGCGTATGGGGTGAATGGGCCCTAAATGGATCAGGCAAGAAGTAGGAGTTCAATGGCTCAATCGTGGTTAAATGGCTAAGACCCTCCATGAAGTAATACGGGTTTTGGTAGGATCAGAAGTCGGCCTAAGGATATCCCAAACCACACACACACACACAAACACATACATACATATACATCCTCCAACGGTTGGGACATGCGCATTCAATCTTGTGCTAGCGTTTGAATAATTATGGTTGCTGTGCCATCTAAGAAAAGTTATGAAATACTCACACACAATGATTTTTTGTCAAAACCACTAATAAATTCACCATAGTATTGAAAACAAAAACAAAAAAACAACGATAAAATCATGAAAATGAAATATGGAATGCTTCCACCTCAAAGTTGAACCACATATGAAATCCAGATGTAATTGATTCACAGGGCTGCTTCGCGTCACTATTCATTCCTTTTTCCGTTATTCCATTTCGCGGACTCGTTGAAAACGATTATACGGCGTATTTGACAAAATCAATGGCAAAGTCGAGGCTGAAAATGTTGTTGTTCCATCGACTATTATTTAGTGGTTCGCACATTCTGATTGTGGTTCATCTTCACTGAAACAGTTTACACGGCTGGTCCTCATAGTGAGAAAAATATTTGATTGCATAGATTCACTGTATCTTTAAAGTTAATTACACTTTTCCGAGAACTATTCGCAATATTTATATAATTTTAAAACATAATTTACGCTGCATAAAATATCCAAACGTCAGATTTTCAGTGCAGCCTACTCGCGGTCGTCAAATCCAACTACACCTCATGGTAGAGCAAATATTACTCTACCAGACGCTGCTCTCAATTCACGTGAGTGTTTTGAAATTCGAGAGAAATTGACGTTTAAAGTTTCACGTGTACAATTGACTATTAGGCCCTAATCACGAATTACTCGAGAAATAGAATTTTGTATTTCTTTCATTTGACAGACTGACTACGCTAAAAATATGGAATGTATGGTATATCGCTAAAATATGGCTAGATTTAGTCAAATTTTGCCGAAAACAATGATAATCTTTGCTTAGGGAAGTCAAAACTCCACGTCCTCGCTGGATCAGATCATGCAATATGTGACCGCTGATTTAAGGCTACGTTATTCTAGTATCCTTCAATGAGCTTTAAAATAAAACAAATATAAGTTTCAGCACCATGTTCAACTAATACCAGTTGATGACCTTCGCTGAACCATAAGGAGTTGAACCAACGACCGTGAAAATCTCTTGCTTATCTACCGACCAACAAGTGCACATTATGATAGTATATGATGGATAAAGTTTCCCAAGTCTTAAATAATCTAACATGTACTATCTCACAGCAAAACAAACAAAGCTGGATGAAACACTGCTAATACCACAAATTGAACGATGCAAAACTTTTCTGATTACAGTTACATGATAAGTGTTTGCGGAACCGTCGAAGCGGTTAAGACCTTCGTACCTAAACCTTCTCGGTTCAAGTCACCTTTCACCCGAATGGGAAAAGAAGGAAAACAAAAAATACACCACAGTGCTATTTTTATCAACACCCAACTGTTTGGCCTAGAGCTGGTTTGAGAAAAAAAAAAACGTTGTGCTCGAACTTGGTAGTGATCCAAACGAGCAACTTTTCTTCCTTATCGTAATACGCGATGGATTTGAGATTGGCAATCGGCAGAAGGAATGTTTCTCGTCGGTTTTGCCTCTGGCTTGAACAAGACTGAAAGAAAACACAAACAACACCCCGTCCGTACCTAACTTCTTAAACGGAAAGTGAAACGCTTTCCCAACTGGGGAAGTGAACTAGGAAAAGAAGGAGTAAAGTGAGACGAACAATTTAAGAGTGTGATAGTCCGGGCACGATTTCTGTTGCTTTGATCTACCGTACCAAAAAAAAAATCCTGACCCGCCGAACTGGTTGTGAATCATATTCACAACCAATCTACAAACCGGTAAACTTAAATCATGTAAGGGGCTATTCATAAACAGGGTTTTTTTTGGGGGGGGGGCACATCCAAGATTTTCAAAAATTTGTATGGAGAAAAGTCTACGAGGGGGGAGGGGGGGTCTGAGATTTTCAAAAAGAAGTCTACGTGGTTTATGAACCGGCCCTAAGGAAGATTTTCGAGTAGATAGGTACCTACAATGATTTCAATGCACTTTTTGTTAACAATTCATTCACTTTATTCAGATTATGGTTCGGAAACTGCTCTACGGTTTCCAGTGGTTAATTTGCGGCCTGCCAAGAAAACGCAATGATCAATCCGCAATCTGCTATCCGGTGTGAGCCAGCTGGCAATCGGTTGCTCAGCAGCTGGGAAGGAGCAACTACGAAGAGTTAAAGAAATGCAGGCCGTTCCGCTGCCCAAGAAGAAGAAAGTATAAATTCAATTGCGGACCATGCTCATCGTCCTTTTCTGGATTGCCAATTCAATTTTCCCAACTAAAGAGTTTGTTTGCAGAAAATTTTCATTGATCTCATCTGAACTACCGTTGTTAATCAATTAATTCTGACGGCGGAAAGGCAGCCAATTGGAATGCCGAACAGAAGAAAGACTTTGAACACGGAATAAAAGATAACATTTCATTTCAGGGCCACTATATTTTTTTAAACAGTTGTCTTAATAAAATTTAAAGCTATGTCTATTTAAAATCCGGAATAATAAAATCATCTGTATCTCGGTAACGGAATGACGTACAAATAAGTTTAATACATTCAAACAAAGGTAATTTTCTGTATTTTAAGCAAAAAATATCAATACAAATCATTTCTCTTCGTTTCTAATGAAAATTCGCACGTTCTTCTTTATTCCTCCCATCAAACGCTGCACACCTCCGGAGTCAACTTCCTTGGCACATTTGTTCCACATTTTGGTCATCTGAGTCGCGTCCCGAGCCGTTTTTCCACTTTTCTTAAGCTTCCACTTCATTATTGCCCAAAATCTCTCGATGGGCCGGAACTGCGGGCAGTTGGGTGGATTTATGTTTTTATCGATGAAATCTACGTTATTATCGCGGTACCACTGGATGACTTCCCAGCTGTAGTGGCAACTCGTCAAATCTGGCCAAAACTTCACGGGACCTTTATGGGCTTTAATGAAAGGTAGTACGCGGTTTTTGAGGCATTCTTCCTTGTACAGCTTCGAGTCCATCGTCTTATTCGTCACGAACACTTTGGTCTTTGCTCCGCAGCTGCATATCCCTTGCCAAATCATCAGTTTTTTTTTTGGCAAATTTGTCCTTAAAAGCAAACTTAAACTTCGCAAGAACATCTCCTCGTGCCGTTGCCATGTAGAATTTTTGGCCAGGAAGCTGTCCGAAATCCATTTTGACGTAGGTTTCATCGTCGATGAGCAGGCATCCTTGGTACTTCGTCAAAACCTGCTGGTACAATTTCCGAGCTCGAGTTTTGGTGACGAAACTTTGCTTCAACGTTCTGTTTGGTTGCTTGCTGGCTCGATAAGAACGATATCCTGCTCGCAAACGAATTCTTCGAACGGTACTGCGAGCAGCAGCGTAATATTTGTGCGATTTCATTATCTGATAGTCCAGGGTTTGCTCTGACGGTTCTCAACACCTTCTGGTTCAGCTTGCGGTCATATGTTCCACTACGACGCTTACCTTGAGGCACTCGATCCACGCTCTTTCGCTCCTTGAAACGTTTGAGCACATCATACACGGTTGATTTGGCGATTTTCAACGTTTTTTCGATTTTTATTGCTCACCACGTTGGATTATCCACGTGGGTGTGCAGAATTGTTTCTCTCCTCTCGGCTTCCATCTGGAATAACTTTTGACTCACTGCACGAAACACCGTGAAATTTATACCACAGAAAGTGGGCGCCTAGATAAACAAACCGCTGTAAAAGATTTTTTTCAGCGGTCACTTTCCGTGCTCCTGCAACACAATAAGTGATTCCGGATTCTAACTGGACAGAACTTTATTTACGTTCCGTCGTGCGGGGCTTCTTTTGATATGCGGGGCTATATTGTTCACTAAACTTTTTCAATATTTTAAAACAGAAATACTGTTTAGAAACAAATCATAACTTCGGCATTTATATAAAAGGATCACAAAATGATCACCAATAATTCATTTTAATTTGGATGTTTTTTAAACTCTCAGGGAATAAATAAACACATATTAGCTATGTTTTTGCAACGTTGGTTTATTCAACCTCTTCTCCTTGGCTAAATGCCCGCACCTTGGACTTAACGCTACCCATTCAATGCTGTGCAACACTTGCGTCATATTTGTTACACACTTTCATCCACTCTTTCTTCAAATCATTGTCGTTTTCGAAGACCTTCCCTGTTTTCCGGAGATTGTTCTTCATAATCGCCCAGAATTTTTCTTTTAAGCGAAGTTCTGGTGAGTTTGGCGGATTTGCCTCCTTCGGCACAATAACAACATCATTGGCTTCGTACCACTCCATCACCGGTTTCACGTAATGTCATGATGCTAGATCCGGCTAAAACAGAATGTCACCAGAATGGGACCGGAGGAAGGGCAGCAGGAGCTTCTGCAGGAATGCTTCTTTATATATTTGGCCGTTGATGGTGCCGGTCGTTATGTACGACTTGCTTAATTTACAGCACCCACAAATCGCCTGTCACACCAAGTACTTCTTGGCAAATTTGTCGATCTTCTTTTGAAACTTCTCCGGAACATCCAGGTGGGAATTGCCTATGAAAAACTCCAGGCCCGGGATCGTCTTGGCGTCCCTTTTTAATGCACGTCTCGTCGTCCATTACGATGAATTTTGGCTGCGCCAACCACTCGCAGTACAGCTTCCTGGGTGCGGGATTTGGCCAACGTATTCTGTTTATCGGTTCAGTTAGGCGCCTTCCTTACCTTAAAGGCATGAAGTCTGCCCCGCTTCATTGTCTGCTGGACGAACCAGACGGAAGAATTGACCTTCTTGGCCACGTCCTGAATCGAATGGTTCGGATTGCGCTTGAAGTAATCCCTCTCCTTCCTTGCATTCACGGGGTCGGTCGTCTTCAATTTTCTTCCGCTACCAGCTCACCGCTGGGTCGTCTTGGTCTCCTTGAAAGATTTCGTCACACGGGACACCGCCAAATTGTCAATTCCCAACTGTTTCGTGATCCACCTGTAGAACTGGCCTGGATTTTCCACGACCGCGCTCATATTTTTTTTTTGCTAAAGCACTACTTGCTTGAAACATCTCAATAATCACTTGAAATGTTGTGACGAAATTTTGCATATAAAGAAAATTTCATCAATTTTTACCCATACAACAAAAAGCTATACTCAAAAGAAAGTGTTGATTTTTTTTCGAATACAACCTTTAGGCATGTACAAAAAATCAAATCATTTGGTTTAAATACGGCTAACGCAATAGCGATTGGTGACAGGAATCGATCCATTGCCGAATTGGCTCCGCACCCTATGCTGAATGAAGTTTTAGCCAAGGCTTCAAGTTTTCAAGCATATTTACATTTTTGCGTTAACTCCACAAATATAGCCTCTACAATGGTTCCAAGAAAAATTGGCACCGTCAGCCTCACTTTACACCACATTTTTTCCAACGATAAAAATTAAAAATCGGCTGCAGAAGGATCGATCTCGTAAAGATCGATTCAAGATCGCCCAATCCTAATTCGAATGTTAACAAAGGCAGCTGAAGCGGCATCTACCTATATTAGCTCTTGATCAAGTGACGTGAATGTTTCCTCTTCGTCCCCTTCGATTTCCGTTTCTTGGGCAAGGCATCAAGTGTGTAGAAGGATTTAACTGGTAGAAGTAGACTACTCAACAAAAATCATGAAGATTGAGCCGTCGAAAGGCGTGTTTCGGCGAAAATCCGTATTTGCCCCTTTTCAGGGGTTCGGGGTGTTCCGGGAAGACCAAAATGGTGTCGAGAAATTTTTATGTTTGGGGGAGACATGCATGTATGTATGTAAGGTAGCCACCATCCCTTCTAAGACCTTGTCATGTATGCAGCTCCACTTAATAGCAAGATCAAATTGAGTTACCGGTTTGTATTCACAGTAACGCTGTATGAAGGCCCAAAAACGGTAGGGCGGACCCGTAAGCAGAGACACTTACGCGAAACCCGCGGGAACATAAGATTCTCCATCGAAGGATACGATCCAACAAATGAATAACCCAATTTGCAATACTTACTAAGATTTCTACAGGATGGCTTGTTAAGAAGGGCGCGTCACTTTCGCTGAAACTGTTGGAGTAGAACTTCACAGCATCACAATCGAATCAGTAGGATAAAGAAAATGATACTGTTCGTTCCCTCCTAGACGCCGGTTGTCATACCACTCCATTGTACAATTCCAGTTTGGGTGATACTCTGATGCTCCCTCCGTTCCCCATAGTATTCAATGTCGTATAGTAGTACATAAAATATAGAGAATGAATATTATTATGATAAATTTAATAGGGTAACGGGATGTAATGTTAGTCTAGCTCCTTCTTTCGGCCTATGTACCAAATATGTTATTAATTCAGCAACAATCAACAAAATCATGTTGCTATTGGGGTTACCGATTAGTTCCAAAGCAATTGAGACATTATTAATCAATTTATAGATATTCACATCCATGCAATGCTCGATTTCTTTAAGTTTTTAGACACCATGACTTCGCTGGTTAAGCTAAACATATTATCTGCAAGATCTGCAATGATCTAAATTTGGCTAAATTAAACCTATTAACCGAGTTATGCAGCCTAGATGTTCAAAAAATAGTCACACGTTAATTACTTACTGTTCACATCAATAAAATAACAATAACAATTTAACAAGAAAATCTTAGACCCAATGTAAGAGACATATTGTTTTCTATGCACCCAACTATGGCCTGTTGGATTAATAACGTAGTAAAAATTTTGTTATTTGTGAAATTTGGAATCGTAATGTATGAGTTTGTGTTTGTATATTTTTCAAATGGCTTAGCCAAAGGAACAAAATCTGTGTAGAGTAAATGATAATGTTTTCATTATCGAATGACCGGTAAATCATAAGTGAAAAGCACTGAAATGTTTCAAATTATTTTAAGTTTAGTTTGTTTGTGAAATTGTGTGTCGGGTAGAGTGAATACAGCTGGCAATGTCTTCAATAAGAAAATCAGGAGAAAAAAACCGTACGAAGACAGCATTTAATAGTAAATCTCTCGAATGGGACGAAGTTGCATCCATCAAAAGATCTAATTTGGTGACTACGGACCGACATTACATCCATATCCCTCGAAAGTTTCTTACTTAATAAAATGAGTTGCGTAGCTTTTTGTAATAACTACATACTACCAAACGTCTTATTAAACGTATCCAAGCAAGTGTAAATCTAGTTCAATATCACTCACAGCTACCATACTTTATGAGTTATGATAAAAAATGTAATCGATGGTTGCATATTAGGCTGAGGGACACATATTCTAGTTAATGAATATATGAATGATAATTACAATTCCATTTGTAATTACATGTCTGTAGATTGATGTCCTGAGGTAATTGTAAAAGAACTTACGTGTTGTGAACCTGAAAGTTTAGACAATGTTGAACGAGAAAAAAAAATGAATTAGAAATATTTTACAACACTTGGGACATCCATGGATGATTTGAAATTATATAGCATATAAAGAATAGAAAACTTTAAATTTCGATGCGCCGTTCCGTTTCCTTGCATCACAATGATTTTTTGTAGTGAGGTTCATAGGTAATATAGTGATTTTAGTGGAGTTAAAATAATTACAATAATATCACATCATTTAAAATCATAGCATATAATAATAAAATGACGTTAAAATATAAACAAAAATTATAGTAAACGATAGTAGAATACATATCCGTAACTTAACTGGTCATCCACTCATTGAAAAACTTCAGTTGTTGCAGCTTCTATACAACCAAAAGTTGAAAAGGTGGCAAAAAATGTAATTTCAATTTTTGCAATCATATTTTGAGAAATCCACATGGTTCAGAGGCGGCAATTTTGCCCATCCTGATCCACAAAGCGTTTTAAAGGGTGTCCACAGTTAAATTGCATCACTTTCAATAAGCTGTAACATTTCGCCCTTTGAGTTGATTTCAACGAAAGTTTGGGTGGAATGACCTCAGCGTGTATCGTTTATATTGCATGAGTTTCATTGTGAAATGTGTGATAGTTTCGAAAATGGAGTCGAAGGAACAGCAAGTGCGCGAGAACATTTTGCACACGCACCTCGACAACCCACTTCTTTTGTACCGAGCCATCGGAAAGATGTTGAAAATTCACCAGTCCACAGTGTCTCGTGTCATAAAACGTTTCGGGGAACGTTTAACTGTCGATCGGAAGAAGGTGAGTGATAGAAAAAGTGTTCCGTACAGTGTAAAGGATCACAAGCAATTGGTTGCTGCCTTTAAACTCAAGCCCAACTGTTCCGTTCGGGATGTCGCGAAAAAGCTGCACTTGACCAAAAGTTTCGTGCAGAAAGCCAAGAAACGAGCCGGGCTCCTTTCATTTGGAGTTCAGAAAGCTCCAAACCGCAAAGAAAAACAGAATAGGACAGCTTAAACACGTGCGCGTAAGCTGTATACACAAATGTTGACGAAACCACACTGCTGCATCATGGACGATGAAACACACGTAAAAGCGGCTTTAAACAAATTCCCGGCAATCAGTATGTGACTGCATAAGACAAGTTCGATGTTCCAGAGTCTCTCAGGAAACAGCAAGTGTCAAAGTTCCCCGAGAAATTCATGATTTGGCAGGAGATTTGTTCGTGTGGTGAACGGAGCAAGCCTTTCGTGACAACTTCAACTGTAAATGGTCAAGTATACATGAATGAATGTCTGAAAAAACGACTGCTTCCGTTTCTCAAAACACACAACGTTCCTACAATTTTTTGGCCGGACCTAACCTCTTGTCACCACTTCAAGGTTGTTCTGGAGTGGTACAAGATGAATGGTGTAAATTTCGTGCCGAAGGATCTTAATCCCCCCAACTCTCCAGAGTTGAGGCCAATTGAAACATATTGGGCTATAATGAAGCACAAACTTCTAAAGTTGTCACTACAGAAAAGAAAATGTTGAAGTCATGTTTGAAAGCGAAAAAAAATGTCGGTTCAAGCGTTGTACAAAATCTTATGCGTGGTATTAAGAAGAAAGTTCGAGCTTTTGGATTTGGTAAAGCAATACTGTGAAATAAATATACCTAATCCAAGATTATACATTGTATTTTATTTCCTGAATATTTCATGACAATCGGTTGAGAGACTTGTTTTTGAGGATGAGTTTAAAGTGATGCAATTTAACTGTGGACACCCTTTATGGTACAAACGGAGCGAATCAAATATATGCAACCAACTGGCAGACACAAATAGATCGAAACAAATTTCGCCTTCCCGTTTAGTGCCTCGACAGTCGAAGCAACCGTTGGGTCTTTGTTCAATCATAACCAACATTTCAATATGCATGAATGAGTTGGGGGTATCAATAAGCATTTTGACTCCAAAGACATTAAAATTTGGTAACATTTACTTTCCACTATGTGAGTTTGAAATCCGGGTCAACATGACCCGAAACACCTTATTCGTCACTATATGTTAACACCCAAGGACGGTTAAAGACCGAAGCTTTCTAGGTAAGACTTTTTTCTTATGAGTCGAAAACAAAATTCCATGAAAATAAGAAGTTCACGAGATGACAATGACCGCACCGAGCTCAGGTCGAGGGTGATAAATCAAGGTCGTAAAGCCCGATTTATTTACCTGGAGAACGTGAATGAACCACGAATAGCATCAGTTTTTGGGAGAACCTCACATCGTCCACACTGCAAAAATCGATCGAGACCGATGGTCTGGGCACGAACGACAGCCCCGTGAAAATAGTTTCCGACAAAGGACTGAGTTGCACAGCAAGATGAGGTGCGAAATGGAGAAGATGGATCGATCAATCCGCATATTGCGAGGGTGGCAAGTGCAGCCATGGACCTTGTGAATTGGAGACGACATATCCACACAGCAGAGGACACCCAGCCATTGCTCTGACTGTGAGTTGTAAGAAAGCAATGAAATTCAGTTATCACCAAAGCAGTAGGCTTTGGAAATTTGAAATATCAGGATAAGCATCAAGATGAAGAATAATAACAATAATACATTTATTTTCGTGGATCATATTGTTGGAAGAAAATTCTCTTATTTTCGCAAGTTTCACGTAAGTTACGAGCCTTGTTGGAGGGAATTGAACCACCACAGGAATTTTCGGTTGGTTAAATTTTCCGTTAAATATCATTAGTGTTGTATAAATTGCATTGTATAAATTCGCTAACGTTTAGTCCCTCCTGCTATCTCTTCTATTACAATTTGCTCAGTCAAGCCTCCAACCAATATAGAGGAATCCAACTTGAAAAAAGAAGAAGACACCGAGTGGTGATAAATCTGACAGCTCCCATGTAAAAGTATAGGACGAAAATTTTAAAATGCTTCTAAAAAATTCAAATTAAATTTTAATTAAAAGTGGTTTGTTGTATGATGTACGAAAAATCCTAAACAGCACAATATGGGCATTATTTGAATTTTATTTTTATTTTGCTGAAAATGTCTTTATTTTGTAGTTTTGGATTTTTCTTACATCATACAACAAACCGCTTTTAATTAGAATTTCATTTGAGTTTTCTAGAAGCATTTTAAGAGTTTCGACCTAGACTTTAACATGGGAGCTGTCAGATTTATCACCACTCGGTGTCTTCTTCTTTTTCCAACCTGGATTCGTCCATAGGTTAAGCTAGATGTTTCAAAAAGTTTAGAATAAGTTTTTAATCAACTCATGGCATGATTTAGGTTTAAATAATCACCCATTTTTTGCATTAGGAATCAACTCGTAGGATAATTAATTATAGATTTTAGCTTCCAGTAAAACTAATTATAGGAAACACAAATAAAATTTCGGGAAAACCAATCGGGATAGTAGTGATCTAAATTGATAGAAAAAAAGGTAATTTTACGAGTTCGTGGACAGATTAGGCGTTAATTACTTCACGACCGTCTATTACTTAGGCACTTTAACATAACCACTAGTATTTTGAGACGTACTGAACTATGTGACTAATTTATAATTTTTACACGTTTATCATCTTTTGTTCCGCGAACTGACTTAATCGTGCAGACAACATTGATTCTATTGTCCGTCCACAAGTTGTATGTCACCAATGACGTTTATACAAGGTCCGGGCCATTAGGCTTAACGGTATTCGTGAGATGTGAAAATGTATTGCGGTATTTGTGTTTCCTCACAATTTTTATCTTTTTACCCGTCATAGCTGTTTATGGTGATGTCAAACTATCAGTTCACAGTATGGAATGTTATGGTAGTTTGACGTCGGCTCGCTTGCTCAGCAATGTTTACTATATATTTGCTTCCAACACAAGTGAACTGCCTGGTAGCCCGAACCTTGTATAAAGTCCATTGGTATGTCACAACGTGAACCAACGCAAGGTGTAGCAATTGTAGGTACGCATCTTCCGTGACGTCACAGGCCTTTTTCCGCGGCAAGGTATGGGAGAAGTTCGGCGAGGGGGTTGGGGTGGGAGGGTAATCCCCTGTCAAATGCACGGATCTCTTTTTTTATACAGTATCCAGATTAAAACGTTCTGTAACGGGTACACCTTCGCATTCTGCATTAGTTTTTCGGTGGTCGTGGAGCTGAGCAGAGTAGGTTCTGCAGTTGGATCGTAGCCGGGGCTGGCGGCAGTCGTCGCCCGAGAGGCGTTGTTGCAGTTGGCTGTTGTTGCCGATGCTCCCGTCACCTCGCTGCGAGAAACATGGCTGCTGAAGCCTACAGTTTGGCGGGCCGTGACAACGGTAGCCAAGAATGCAATCATCCCAGGAGATCCCCGTCCACTAGATCCGTCCTTTTGGAAGACCAAGAACTGAAGAGTTCGTTTGGATGAATTGTTCTCCTGTGCTGTTAGAAATTTCCATTACCGCGCCCCGGCTGAACATGGCATTGCTTTAAACGCCGCGTCCCGGAGTAAACGGCAAAGCGCGTTGAACAACTAATGAACCAACAGATCCTAAAACTTCTCAAGTTAGGGTAGTGGCCCCTCACCTCGGAAAAAAACCAACTGGGGCCGTATCATAATTAAGAGCCACCAAATGCTTTCTAGAGAGTGTACAATAGAATTGTCTTGGCCCTTTTCAGGACTGACTTAAATCAATTAGCGGATGGCCCTGACGTGTATGGGAATTAGATTGCTGGTAGTCCTACGTCACCTTTGCGCACAACCCCATTGGGCTGTACCTTGGTTTTTTATTCATGCATACATACATAAAGGCAATGTTGGCTTCGACAACGTTGACTATTCTCGGCAAACGATTTTCAAATCTCTAATTTAATTTAATTTCTTTTTAATAGTGAGCTATTCCGTTAAGGTATATTTTTCTTCAAATAAACAGCTGCTGTTTTCGTTGGCTATAATAGAATCATTTTTGTTTCACACCCAGTTCAAATGCAACGCTAGCCGAATTAGAAAAGGGCTTCCGACAATAGTTTCATTCATTTGAGAAGTTTAGCGCTTTTTAAAAAACACTTTCAAGCCGTTCGGTATAATTCTGTCGATTGTAATAAATAGATAGATCATGAAGTAAATAAATGTAAATAAAAACGTCAGCTGCAAAAATATTCATGAAATGGACTTGCCTAGAATAGGTTATTCCCCTTACAGTGCATTGCAAATTTGTCTTTAATATTCTCCAATTGCCTTGCATACTGCCCGATTCTATAGATTTTTTTTTACTATTATTTACTATTAAAATTAGGTAGGTTTTTTTGATTGCAAGCCTGAACGTCATGTGGGTAGATCAAAATGAGGTGAACCATGTTGACCCATTAAATCAAATGGTTTCGGAATAATGTGTTTAATCTGTTTGAATTATTTTATTTATTCATTTTTTATCGCCAGATCTGCTCCGCATTTAAAATCATAAACATCACCTTTTCAATTCACAAATAATAACCGACGCCACTTTCCCATTGTGGATTCTCCCCAACCCATTAATGCATGCTACAGCATCAAACGCAACGCCACTAGAAGCAATTACCCAAGTGATTGCAAAACGACACATTTTTGCCTCTATTCAACTCAATCGCATTCCCCATCTCGCACCAGGAAGGATTCCTTCAAGCAACTCTCAATTGTATCCTTCCATTTAGAGTCATTTTAGCAAAAGCGCAAAGGAATCGACAAAGGGTACTAACACTGTTTAATGAGTTTAGATTGTTTCATCAAAACAAAATACAAACATCAAGCTGCTAAATGTTGATAGGCTTTCGGCAAATGACCCGTCATCATTGTTCCTGTCTGGTGGCTATTATAATCATTCGTATTCATTGTTGCTCTCCTAAAGGTGTTTGATACTGCTGACAAAGCGTTCTGGAGTTTAGGCTTGTGAACGATCTTTCTGTTAACGACAGCCTCATTTGGCCGCCGCTGCTGCTAGTTGAATGGAAAAGTTGATTGTCAACGGAATTCGTTTCAAGCTGTTGGGCAATTATGCTGAGAGAAATAGAAAAAGTCTGTGCGTGTTTTGACTTGTTATCACCTCAGCGTTTGGAGTCGGGGAGATTTACTTTTGAGAGTTGTAATAAACGGAACTATTGGATAAAAATGAACTTCGCTTGTATTTCTTGCTTTAATTTGATAAACATTAGCTACAGTAAATTTTCATCATGCTTCGCTTTCTTAGTATCAATTGTAAAATTTAGAATTATTTTTATTAATTGCGTCGCATGAGCTAAGCTTTCCATTATAATTTTCACGAAACAATAAATCGTTATTCGTTGTATAAACAATGAGAGACTAAATATTTAAATGTCGACTGTGAAAGAATAAACTATACATCTTATTTCGGGATTGTTAATTTCTTTAAAAAAAACTACACCGTTCTTTATTCATCTCGACGTTTCAGAACCGATTGTTGCTTTGCTCGAGGGAAACTGATTAAAAGGTGATTAGTTTGTTAGTTTTTGTAATGTGTCCGAAAAGGTGGTGTGTTGACAAAATTTAAAATGTACTGGAAGTGTACTTGAAGGAAAAATTATATAACTATCGACACTTGTGGAAGTTTTAATATAGCTTTAAGCAGATCTTGAATGTCATCATAATGTGATCATGCACGTTTCGAAAAAAAAATATCAAGTTTAAAGCAAGTCTTGAGAAATATTCTAGAAGCCCTTCTTGCATGGTCCTCAATAGTCTGCTTCTTCAAGTAAGACTTAAAAGTGAAATTTATACTTGGATGTGACTGCTGCTTTAAATTGCTTCGAATCGTTATCAACAAATTTATGTTTTAAAAACATTTTTAACAGCGTATTTGTAAGACGATTGTAATTTGGAAAGTGATGAAATTGAAACTAACTCTTCACTTAAAGTGAATGTGAATGTTTCGATCAAAATTTGGTCGACTTAAACTTGACGCATTTCCTTTCATCGTGCATAAAACAATTTTGCACACCCCTCATTTTGAAGATGTGTGCGTGTAGCATCATGCCTCTAATTTGATTTTGAGATCAGCACTTCAGTTGCCAAAATGTCGTCGAAGGAAGAGAAGCAACGCATCAAAATTGTGCACGTGCATGGCGAAAATCCAAACTAATCTCACGCCAAGTTGGCGAAATTGTTGAATGTGGCTAAATCAACTGTTACCAACGTATTAAAAGTGTTCGGTGAACGTTTGTCGACAGCCAGGAAAGCTGGATCGGGGGGAAATCGAAAGCCGGAGGCCACAGCGACGACAAACAGAGTTGCCCGCTGTTTCGAGCGGAACCCCAACCTCTCCGTCCGAGATGTCGCAAAGAAGCTGGGAGTGGCGCCTTCAACCGTGGATAGAGCTAAAACTGAGCTGGACTGTCGACTTACAAGAAAGTGGTGACTCCAAATCACGACGATAAACAAAACACGTCGGCCAAAGCACGAACGCGAAAGTTGTACACGACGATGCCGACGAAGTTTGATTGCGTGGTACAGGACGATGAAACTTACGTCAAGGCAGACTTTAAACAGCTTCCTGGACAGGAATGTTACACGGCAACTGGACGGGGAAAGGTGGCAGATATTTTCAAGCACATTAAACTGTCAAAGATCGCGAAGAAATATCAGGTGTGGCATGTCATCTGTACCTGTGGCTTGGAGAGCAATGTTTACATTACGACCGGAACCGTCAACCAGCAAATTTATCTGAGCGAGTGACTACAAAAACGTCTACTGCCTTTCCTGAAGCGACACAATTGTTCCGTTCTATTTTGGCCGGATTTGGCATCCTGCCATTACGGAAAAAAGGCCATGGAGTGGTATGCTGCCAACAACGTTCAAGTGGTGCCCAAGGACAAGAACCCTCCCAACACGCCAGAGCTCCGCCCAATCGAACAATATTGGGTCATCGTCAAGCGGAACCTTAAGAAGACTCAAAAAACTGTTGTGAGCGAGAACTTGAACTGTTCAAGGCAAACTGATGTTCTGCGGCGAATAAAGTGGACAAGGAGACTGTACAAAATCTTATGGCAGGTGTTAAACGAAAGACCCGGCAATTCGCATTCGGTAAAAAGGAAGCTTAGCTGAATATTTCTCCTGTATTCTGTATTAGCTGAGCTTGAAAAAAAAAATTGACTTATTAATAAAAACTTTGATTGACTCACACATTACTGTTTGACCAAATTTTGATCGAAATACGTGTTGTGTGAGTGGAAAGATACTTGATTATTCAGTGTGAGGCTATAACTTTCGGCAGCGCTTTAATTTTCATTTTGGGATCGATAAATTATTCACACCCATCCCAGCAGCAACATCGTGCGATAGAAGAGAAGCAGCGATTGGTTGGTCTTCACGAAATTCATTTCGTGCATTATACAGAAAGGTGTAATGATATCATTTCACCATTTAAAAAGCAATATGAATGTTTCATACAATATACGAGACATATGTTCTATTTACAAAATCCATGTTTACGAAGCGAGTGAAAGCTATTTTACGAAAATAAATTTTCAGTGTACGATCAGTTTGGAAAGTGGCCATTGTGTTGATTATGCCGTTTATTCCGGATAAAGCATGATCTCGCAGCACTACCATACGGTCGTTATCCGATTGCACCACGTACATTATAGGACTTGTGAACTTGATGGCTCCCCTCCGGTACCATCTAGTTGGTTATCATCATCTGACATTTTTGCACCTGTAATGTAGCAAACACTATCATTTACTGAATGGCATTGGCTGGAGTCTTCAATTTCACGATCGTATTGGTATTTTCACTTAGATTGACCAGCATGTCGTCAAGCGCAAGTATGTTTTCTTTCTTTAACTTAGTAATTCAAAACATGGATTGTCAGTGAAATTGATGTCTGATGATGATCTATTGCCCAATATACCATGTATGTAAGATGCATTTTTAGCTGTCTGGGTTTGAAAAAAATTTTTTTTTTCTCTTCCTTTTTCTGGTTCTGTCCTTTTTTTTTTTTTGGGGCGTTATGTTTTATCGAACCATTTGACAAAGTTTCCACTTTTCCAACCCAAGTGTCGGCCATTTTTTTATTCTACTAAAATGTTGCCAACCCACATGTTGGTTCGGTTGTTTCATCGACCCAAGCGTCGAAGGAGTTCTTGCTAACCCTCATGTTAGTTTACTCCAACTTTCGTTTCTAAATGCTTTTTGCTAATCCTTGTACAGGCCTGTACATATCTGAAATGCTAAAAACAAAACTAAACCCATCAAATTACCTAAAGTTCTTCTTGAGTTGAATCCTCACACTCGCTTCATGAATTTGTACCACTTGTACATAACTCAGGATGTCAGCCCTTCACGGAATATTCCCAATCGTGTTTGCCTCTCCGACTTCGGCAATTCGGTACATTTTGATTTATCCCAGAGTATCATCGTCCTATGATTGCTCCTGTGATATTTGCTGCAAAGTTTGGCCAAGTTTATTCCACTAAATCGTCCTTCACTGACGGGTCATTTTTTGAGGAGTCCGCCGGCTTTAGTATATAAAATGAAATTTATAGCGCCAATCGTAAACTTCAAGCTCCTTGTTCCGTATATGTCGCTGAATTAGCGGCAATACACAAATATTTAACGCCTCACTTACACCGGATCAGTATTTCATTTTCACATATTTAGTCTCAGTTCTATAGAGGCTATTCGCTCCTTGAGGCGGGTAAAGCACTCCTCGTATTTTCTCATGAAAATACAGGAGCTTCTAAGTGCTTTATCTTCGCGTTATTTTATCATCACATTTGTATGGGTCGCATCTGAAAATTTGTTTATCATTCGAAAAGTAATGTTTGAAGTTTGTTTTAAATCAGTGCTCTTGTGAATTCCACATCAGTGATTTTGGTTTTTAAGGGTGTGGCCAGGCTGCTGATGTCCTGTTAAGCAGGGATTGGAGCCGTACGTTTTGCTGATTTTATCAAGTTCCACAGTTCCAGTAACACCAAAGCAGGACTAGGTAGCGGGTTCCAATCCCCAGATTTGAAATTCGAACACCCTGGACGGACTTGGATGCTCGTTTTGCTAATTACAACTATTGGCATATGAAAATCCCGGGTGAGCTCTTTCCTTTTAGTAAATTTAATTTCAAATAGTACTTTAAATCTGTACGGGATTAATCATTGTAAATGATTCTACTGGAAGTCGGTCAAAGCAACTCTGTCCACTGTAAAACAGGAATATTTTTTCAAATGAGATCCTTCATCATCCGCACAAGAAGCAGACGATTGTTTAGTTTGTTACTGGTTAATCAGACGGTCTAGGCCAAGGGAACTCACTCTCTAGTCTAAGTCACAGAGATCGTCTGGGTTGGGCTACATTCGTCTCTTTTCTAAAGCTTCAAGCTTGAAAACTAAATTTTAGCGCTTCAAGGTCAGCTCCTGGCTTTCGGAACCTGATCAGGAATACAAACAATTCTATTACTTGAATCACTTCTTTGCTTTATTTTACTCTTGGTATTTGTGAAGTATGTGTGGTGCTGGACAGCGATGACGGCATTTGACAGCGGGTGGGTGATTTGTAGTGGATTGGGGTACAAATCTCGACCCCGACGGATCCTTGTAGTTCGGCTAGTGCCACGTTACGTAACGCTTGGACTTTTGGTCGCCGGTCGCTAGAGGCCTGATAGATCGAAGAGAGGTATAACTTGTAAAACGAGGTTTGGCTTCTCAGTTCACCACAACTGAGCTTTCAGCTCACTATATTAATACTCTCTCAGATCTAGCTGTACGAGTGAGGACAGACTCAATTGTGAAGAATTGTTGGCAGTAAGATATTTACAAAAACTTAAGGATGAGTTATGTCAGTGACACAACTGCAAAGTTGACGTAAGACTCCTTGTTGAAGGGAAGAAATTGTGTCATCGAATCAATACTTTTCTACTATATATTATTCAGTCCAAAGCCCAAAGTCCAAAGAAACCCTATGCTATTAGAGTGTGTAGCTTTATTATTGGTTCTCCGCGAAAATTATAAAAGTGAGCTTCAAATGGTGCGTTGACAACTTCGAAGGAGGGTGCGACCGACCTCTGGTCCTCACAGGTTCCTACCTCACGCCTCCACGAGTCATGTGATCCCAAAGGACTGCCAGCTGAAACACTGAGACGCTGGTTGGCGTAACCTGGGCAATGTTGTCAATCTGACAATAGCGAAGTGAGGGGGTACTAGTGAAGATCGTGTACCTTTAAATCATATTGTATATTTTCCATTATCATTTTATTAATAATTTCAGAATGTTTTGGAATCATCTTTGCATTCCAAGACCATGTAGGACCCTGGAGCAACATGAAAGACATCAAAGGCTAAATTTATTTTTCATAAAATTATAAAATTCATAAAAAAAAATTTCACAAAATTCATAAAAGCCTGGCATGTGCTTTTAAGCAGTTTAGGATTATATTTGAGTATTTTGTTTGGTGATATTATGATTGAATAAGCCATTTATTTCAGAAATCATCGAACCGGACTCTTAGATTACTCCGGTTGCTGTCTTTGAAATGTTACTTGAACAGCATAAGGAAGAAGTGTTGCAACATGTCTTATAGAATAATATCTTTTATTGAAATTTTATCTTTGATGTTTGGAATGGTCTTTAATGTTTCAGCTTTTTCAGGAATGTGAAGATATTAATAAATATCTGATTTTTATTTATTTTTCAGTAACAATCCATTGGATGTCAGATGTATTTTGTACATACGCATGTTATGTTTTCATATTGATTAATTGATCAAAATCAAATCCTTATGACAATTAAATACGGAAATAAAGTAGCTTCATCGCGGCGTATGCATAAAACATAGTCTCCGTATACACTAAATACGTACAGAACATTGTTTGCTGGCTAAGGTGGCAGGTATAACGGATTTATTAAATACCTGGTTCAAACTTTAGTTGGCAACGGTGGTTCTGGCTGAACTTTTTTTTTTCTCTTTTCAAAAAAAAAGTTAAACAAGAAGGTGGGATCATTCCATAAGCAAAATGCCTTTTTTTACTAAATACGACCAGGGCATCGTCCGCAGGCTATTGCCACGGGTAATGTGGGTTTCCCAGGTACCCGGTTCAAGCTTTAGTTGGTGACGGTGGCTCTTCCTGACCTTCTATTCCTGAGTTGTAAGTGTGAATAAGGGCATCTTTGTAATGTTTTGATGTACCTGTTGTGGACTCTCAGTACCACCCATTTCCCCAAAAGCTTTGAGGATAACTTGTCATGCCTCAAAAGTTCTCCTTTTTATTGTGTTGGCCTCCATAACAAAAAGGGTACCATTGCAGAGCATATGATTGATCAAATTATTCGCAGTTTTACTTGCTCAACGCCCCGGGCTGGGTGAGGGATCTAGAATGACACACACACACACACACACACACACACACACACACACACACACACACACACACACACACACACACACACACACACACACACGCCTTTGTATGCGTCCCATCTCATTGTTCAATTCCGGGCAATGAGAAAGCGGACTCGCTTGCAAAGGTGGGCACTGTGGAAGGCGATATTTATGATCGACAAATCGCCTTTAATGAATTTTTTCCTATTTTTCGTCAACAGTCACTCGGCAGCTGGCAGTATAAATAGAATATAGATGATTTGGGGCGATGGCGACATTCGAAGAAATCTCGGTTTTGGGGTATGGATGTGGGTCGAGATTTCATTCGTGTGTTGTCTCGCCGCAAGTCCAAGCATTTTTCTTTGAACGCTCTTTATACCGGGTTGGGCTTTATCTTTGTGAATGTGGACAAGGTTACCAGGACGCAGATCACGTTATTTGGTCATGTGCTGAGCATCGTGGAGTCAGATCTGAGTTTTATGATTCCCTTCGGGCTCGAGGTAGACAACCCAATGTACCGGTTCGAGATATTTTGGCGGTGCGTGATCTGGAGTCTATGAAGCTAATTTATGTGTTTTTAACTAACATTAGCCTTAGGTTCTAGTTAGTTTAACCTGTATGTTTAGTTTTAGTTTTTTTTATCGGTGTTTGTGTGTGTGTCTTTTTTTTTCTCTCTCAAAAATGTTCAAGTCAAAAGAATACTCAAAATTGTAAGGTTTTAAGCTTTTAGACAAATTAGAATTAAAAAAAAAATGTAAAAAAACAATACTTTAAATCTCCCCACCCTTTAAATTTTTTTTCCAATTAACCCCAGGAGGCCGCGGAGAAACCGTTTCTATTCTACTAACTTAAAATAAAAAATAAATAATGTAAATTTGGCTCTGTAAAGTTGATTCGATTGAGCCTGTACAAATAAATGATTAAAAAAAATTACCTAAAGCCGAGGCGTAATCCGATTCGAAGGACCACTAAAATGTTTCTTGTTGCTAACACTGTAACACTGCTAACACTGGGGGTTGTTGCTCGGTTGACGTCGGAAAAAATAATGACCAAAAATAGAATGATGGCCAAGCGAGAGAAGTTCGCAGATTACTAGATTTGCTTGTACATATTTCGAGGGGTCTTATGATGTGTGAAAATCAAACTACCTGTCAAAACTGTGACAATACTTAACACTCTGTGAGTCTCAAGTGCCGGTGCATTTACTTTTCATGAAAATGCGAAACATTTCCCAACTTGCACTTTTCCCAACGTTTCGCTGAGTCAGTTGGCAAAAATGGAAGGTGTGAGCATCGGAGCAGTTCGTAACGCAATTCGAAAGTATGGTGAGAAGTCTTCCTTTTAGGACAAGAAAAAATCTGGACGTAAACCGGGCCCTTTGGACCAAAAGCTGGACGGGTAATCACGCAAGCTTTCGCCCGTGAAAAGGGCACTTCCGTTCGAGATGTAGCCAAAAAGCTGTTTACGGGTCCACACACCGGTTTTTTGCCCTTCGTGCAACGGAAAGGTGAGAATTACGGGTTTGTACTGTTTGATCATTCCATGGGTAGGAACCGTACATCATGGCAAGTGCTGCACTGGTGGAGGCTTCCTAGCACATCACAAGTTTCCTGCAGCACAAGAAAACCGGAAATATTTCTTACGAGTATTTTTTTTACCGTCCTTTTTAGGACGATAATCTCAATATTACCACTAGAAATTGTGTTTGACGTCAATTTTTATGACCAAACCTGAATAACCATTGTATATTTTTGAGAACAGTCTATTTTGGATTGTTTGAGGCAGAAAAGGGCATATAAATTAAACTCCCTTGGTCACTGATATTTAGTAAAAAAGAAGTGCGAGCTTACTACACAATGAAAATTGATCAAAATGTTTTTTTTTTTAATCTTGGGATGCCTTTTCTAGTGGTTCTACGTCAACACTTCGTATCGGGCCTATAGGGCTGCCCCCAGTAGTTTGTTCGTAAAAACTAAAACCAAATACAATAATGTTTTTCATCCTACTCCACTGTTCAGAGTTTCAGTCCATAGCTGGCTCAGTTCAAAAGCGTTCATCATTAATAATACTCCCAAAATTGTACCCTTTCAATAACCTGTATCCTTCCAACAGACGAACAACATCATCAAGAACCATGTGGCACCTGTATACATTTATCTGAAATGTTTACTATGCCACTTATCTCGGCATGAATGGTCCTCTCTTGAACGTGATGCCAAGCAATATCAACCCACTCTTTTGAGATGCAAACAATGTTCCAAGCGAAACTAGTTGATCCCTCCGCAAATCAACCCCTAGGCCGTTGTCGTAGAAATAATAATTTCGTGATTCCCTTCGTTGAGCAGTCATCGGCTGGAAAGGTGCCAACTTGCGAACGATATGGACTCTGTCAGCAAGCAATAACATTATTCATCTGGCAACCTGCTCCTATTACACACTAACTTTTATCGGTTGCCCAGATCCAGTGACGTCGAGCGAGAATGATGTTGTACTGCTAGGCAGGAAGTTAACTTTTTCAGCAATTGTCGTTTTAGGCGAGGACTGCGGATTACGTGACCAGGAAACTCATTAACTATTAACCAAGCAGAAACATAATAAATATTAACTTATATCAAAACATTGATGGTGTAGAGGGTCTGTTAAATCGCATTTTTTTTAAACTGTGGGCATAGAATAAATTGATAAAATAATATGTGTATGCAAATGATGTGTTTGCAACTTGGCAAAGTATAATCCATTCATACGCATCGATCGAAGTTCATAATATTCCATTAACTCGTCAGACTAGCGGGTGGTTGGCTTCGAGAAACGAACAATTACCGAATATTATAACATCTTCTCCTAACTGGCTTTGACGTTCTTTTCAACGAGCTTCCAAGCTACTGTCAACTTAGTATTCTAGTAACACTTCCAAAGTTTTGCATAGAGGAATTTCTATGCAAACACCACTGCATAAATATAGTACAATTATACTCTTTGCCCAGGAAAGTCGAAACAATTTTCAACCCGAAATATTACCTCAACCCGACCGGGTATCGAACCTGCCACCGGAATGGCAAGCTGTGCTTTTATCGCAAAACTTATCAAAGCCCCTAACGGCCCCTGAGGCCCTAATTGGCAGTAATAATTATGGTTTAATTAATGCAAATTTCCGGAATGCGGTGGACTAGGTCGCCCAAAGAATTAGGCTTAAATTACCTTTCGAGCTATATAAAAATATATACAACAGAGATGTATTATGTTACGATGTGAATGCGCCGGCTGAAGAGTCTACAGTGAAAATTATATGCTAATATTGTGAAGCAGTCGTTCAATCTTATGCCTATATAATGCAAAACCCTATCAGCCCCTTTGCTTGCAGGTTTTTACCTACACGTCACTTCAACCACGCTTCCTTTGCGCTGAACTGGCCGGCTTGGCGTGCCGCAAGGGCTCAATAGGGATTCTTCGCCAAGACCCGAAGCTAAGAGTCAGTTTCATTGTGGAAATATCACATCAAGTAGTTTTTCCACCTGCTTCAGAGGATCGTGTGCCTGGAGGTCACATGGAGAATTTCACTATTCACAATCGGTTTGTAGTTGCAGCGCGTTTTGGGATCATCCTTGCCTTAGATTCACCCTAATAACATGGAAGGACATTACGGGAAATAGAGGTAAAATACATTTTTTTATCTCTTTTTGTTGTTATGATATGAGAGTATATTATTGCATATAAATTGGTTTCAGGTTATCGAAATTTGGGATGTTCTGTCTTTTGCAAGATGAATTTCAGGTCTTCCAGGTCATCAGGTATTGTAAAATAATGTTCATGGCTGTCATGCATTGTCAAAATTTTCTAGATGTGTAATTTTGTCTACAATTGCAACAAAATAGCAGTCGGCACTCATGAAATTTTCGGTTCATATTGTAATATCCCTTCACTGTATTTATAATCTTGTATGACATTGTTTATTCATGATCATTACCATTCATCTTTATCATTATCATTACCATTTTTATCATTACTTGTGTTTTCGTGATTTATATATAAACATAACAATAATTTTATAATTTTTATCTTATATTTCATATTCTTTTACTTATTATGTTTTATATGTCAAATTATCATTTTGATCCATTCTTCTCCTCTTATGATTTAAAAGTATATAGTGCCTAGAATACAAGAAGCTGCAACGAAATCTGTGGTAGGCTTTTACACTTATTACTGAATGTATTTTCCATTTCCGGTTTTCAGATGGAAATTTGACCAAATCTGAGCTGATCTGATTCATGCAGTGCTGTGTTCCATTTGGCTAGTGTCTGATTTTACAGTTCAATCTTTTTCATTACTTCATCATAATTCACACTATCATTATATTATCATAGTATTGTTTTATTGGTTTTACTCCATAGATGATTTAAGCATAACTGATTGTTTTTTTTATGTCCATTTGTCTTTAACTCCCTTTCAATTAAATTTTCCCTTTTTTCCTAACTTAGGAGCAATAACTATTTGGGCAGCAAAAATAAAAGTGGATTGCTGTTATAAAATCAGTATCAAGCAGAAAATAGTGACCACGGCAACAATATATTAAAATGTATAAATGTTGGTGTTGCAGGATACCTCAAATCAAGATTTTGGTGAATTGCTGCTATCGATGAAAACGAACGAAAACGTGCTTAAGCGCGGAACCACAGAACTCTACACTTTAACACGTTACAACATTTCTTGCATTTCAGGATCAACCGAATGAAGATCATATATAATATATACGAATGCTTGTAGTATTTTTCATTTACATAAATATATATACTATTGTAAAAATATTTCATGGGAATGGGAGGGACCATCAGGGCACCCGATTGAAGCACACTGGATGGGGAGAGTGGGAATGCCAACTCCCCATTGCTAACAGTTTGTGAATAGAGGGCGGGCTCTTCTCCCCGCCCATTGGGGCATCCTCATGTTAGATAGCTTGCTCTTTTGACCAATTGTTCAATCTTGTTGTTGGAAGGAGATTTTTTTTATCCCTGTGGATACGTATAAGTGATGTTGCCTATCGATCCACCCAACCCGTTTTTGGCCCTTCATACAATGGCATGATTAGGATAATCAGTGGTTATTAAAGCTTGATCAAGTCTAACAGAGAGGAGAGCCCATTGTTGTCGGACTTAGTTTCCGTGCTACAATGGGTGGTAGTACATATCATACATCATACATCATACACGTCACTTCAACTACGCTATATTTTAGATTAAAGCAATTCATGTTCTGAATTTAATAAGAACCGAAGAATTAACAATCAAAACCTATATTTGTATTCACATTTAGTTTTTTTCGCCGAGAATCCAACAGCCGATTATTTTGACATTTCAGTTTACTGAGACTCATCGAATGAATTACCGAGATTCAGCTAACAAACGAAAACTTTGCCGAAAATCAGCTAACAAACAAAAAATTGACAGAAATATCAGCAAAAGTAACTGCCGAGTTGATCGGCTGTTGGAAATTTTGCCGAAGTAAATTGAGTGTGTACCTTCATGATTTTCAAATTGATGATAGCAATTGAAAAGCTCTAGGTGACTCATTGATTGCTAAAGGCTCTGATGAGCACACACTGATGACCATTCTATTCATCAAAGCCACTCATACTATGATACAATCATACAATCATATATCATAGAACGGTACAATGTCAAAAAAAAATATATTCACACCGGGAGTTTTACACTAGTTTTCGGTATTTTGAACGTGAACTGTAAATTATTCAATTGATTTTTCAATTAGAATGGTATTGGAACAGCATCTTATAATTGCTTTAATAATTGACTAAATTTCAGGTATTTGAACATACACGCTTAATTTTAACTATGTAAATTTTGGTTATTTTTTCGATACACTACACACTAATATTAATTTCTATTTAGTATCCCACAAACATGGAAAAGCTTAAAACCTTACGCAATTAATAGATAATAACAATAGATTAAAAATACGCATAAAAGTTGTACTAAAACGTGTTTTTATGGCGTGGATAAACATTTATGACATACTGTACATTGAAAGATCTCAATAAATAATTGTGGAAGTGCATTTTAAACACTCAGTTGAGAGCGAGCAATAAGCAAATTGTGGTATGCAATAAGCTTTAAGTACCAAGAATAAGAAACAAATATGAAAACTTTCTTTTATAAGAATGTTATGCAAACAATATTCAGTTTGAAAAAAAAAACCATCGCTTAACGAGAGACCTAAAAGGTCATTTCAATATCGAGTCGCCTCGAAGAAATTTCTGAAGCTGGTCGTCAGCGCACTATCCCAACACCTAAACCATCTTGATTTGTTTTTAAAAATATGCTAGCATTTTTTTTAGAAAAGGTCTCAATAAAATTTACGAAACTTTTAGTTTAGGGTGCAGATGACAAAAATTGAAATGTGTGTCATCGCAGCAAGCTCTGCCCACGAACGGTTAGGTTCGTGAGCTGTCACGTTTTTTCATTTGGTTGTGATTTTTAGTTTGATGATTTATCACTGAAGGTAATATTTTTTCGCGCGGTTTGTGATTGTTGTAGTAAGTGTTTCACGAGTGGAACGAATGAACACTGGTTTAACGAATGGAACCAGTGGAGTGCGCCAGTGAATGAACTTTTTCTGTGGAAAAATATCAGCTTCTAGCAAGTGAATAAAGCTCCATCGGAAGTGTGAAAAGGTTACGGATACCAATTCGAAGTCTCGCAGTGCGCGGAGGTGTTGGTAGTATCAAATTGCTGCTGACGATTAATGTTTGGATTTAAAAATCAGGAGATAAAAAAGAAAAAGATTGTGTTTGCATTAAGCAGTAGCGGTACTTTCTCGAAGCACTTTTGATGTTTTTCATAAACTGTGTTCTTGTATATTGGTTAGTTTAGAAAGCTTCTCACAACTAGGATCAGCTTCTATGTGTTTCATGTTGCAACAAAGCTGTACAGATTGAAATGACACATTGGATGATGATTGTGTGAGGTCATTACTCATTTCTTCATCACCATGAGGGCCCAAGAGTGGACAGTAATGTTTGCTAGAATGAAAGATATGCAGAGAAAGTGTTGATAGCTCCGTCAGTGTACTGCAGGTTGTGGAAATTTAATAGAAGTATTGAAAATTGAGCGAAGGGCTTGGATATACAGGGTGTCCGAATATTATCCGTACAACAAAATGGTGTTAAAACTATCTTCTATTGTTGGATTAATAATCAATATCTATTGTTTGTTATAGCAATATGTTTGCAAATTACAAGTTTTATTTGCTCATTTCAAAATAGTCGCCTCGTGCTGAGATACACGCCTTCAAACGTTTCGGGATGACCACGATGACCGCGAGTTCTTCGACAGATATTTGAACCCAATCCTTTAGACGAGACGATTTTAGACGTTCTAGTGATTTATGTGGTGTTCTGCAGGCTCTTGACTCCAAGATGGACCATACCGAATAGTCCATCGGATTCAAATCCGGTGAGTTAGAAGGCCATTCATCTTTCGTGCTCCATGAGTCGGCGCCCAGTCTTGTTGAAAAATCCATTCATTTTTGCCAAAATGCTGCGATGCCCAAGAAGCCACTGTGTCAGTAAGTAGCTTCTGATACACCGCTTGATTCACTTTCACTCCCTAGTCGATGAAGATCAAAGGGGTTTTGTCGGAATGAGTTATTCCAGCCCAAACCATGTCAAAAACGGGATGATGACTCCTTGAAAAACTTCCACGATTTTTGGAAGCAGCAGGAAGCAACTGCCGATCATTTTGGTGGTTGTAATGCTGCTCGATTGTGAAAACTTTTTCATCGGTGAACCTTAGCTTTTCTCAACCGGTTTGCTTTCATGGTGTCATTCAAATAGTGATTCTTGCACAGTATATATGACTTAAGCTTTAAATCGTCGTGAACTATGGCTCCAACGGGAGGTTTTGAAATTTTCAGTGATTTCGCCAACTTTCGGTTGAAAATCGAAGAAATTTGCATGATTCGTCGCCGGATAATCTCGCGCATTTGTGGAGTCCAAACGGTGCGCTTTTTTCCTTTCCTTACGCGGTCATCTAGCGTTCCAAGCTGTTGATATCGTTTTATTGCATCACTCACTGTAGATTTTGCCATATTCAGGGTCTTTGCAATCACTGAAACAGTTTTTCCTTTTCGAAAAAGTTCAATTACATCTGCACGCAACTCATTCGGCTTCATTTTCAATGAATTAGAAGTCACAACTGTACCAAACTGCAGTTTCAAGGGAGCTAAGAGTTAGTTTTCGATCGAAAATTTCCAAGAGCTCCTAAGACTTAAAGGGAAAGACCCTTAAGAGTTCGCTAAAAAACATTAGATTATCTCTAAAACGAATCAAGATAATACACATTTTGTGGACCCAGTTTTCGCTTCCGACGGAAGTGAAGTCTGAATCGAAAGTCAGGATGGAAAACGTGTAGGCAACCACGATTGTGTGTCTTCCGATATATAACGGATCGAATTTTTCGTCTGAAAGTTTCAGATACAAGTGGAGATCGAGGAGCTCGAGTTGCTTGAATGTATCCAAATCGAAATGGTGGACGTGAAAGAACTACAAGTGGAAAAGAAGAACCGCCGCTTTTCGAAAGGCCAATCAGAAGTTGGAGGGATAAGCGTCGGAAGAAGGTTCTGATTTCTCGGACATGACAGCATGCTGTAGCATATGCAGGTTATTGCTATTCCGAAATCAAGCACGTTTTTCTTCCGTTGAACCGTAATTGTGATTTTTTAAGTTATATAATTTCGACAATTTTTTTTTTCGCGTTTGTTTATTTATGTGGATAATGAAGTACTAATTTTATGTTTGTTGTTAGAAGCAACAATCACAAGACGGGTGGTGTCGGGGTTCCAAGAAATTGTCACGTTTTATGTTGTTTTTTCGCGAGTGTGATTTAATTTAATTTTATGAGAGTTAGAAATGTTTTCATCATCTGCTGGTCACCATACGCTAGTCGATCTTTTGACGCTGTATTAACCACAGCAGAAGCAACTGCAGTGGGGGATATTCCGAGAGTCGAAGCGGCTTTTGTTGCTTGTTGGAGTGAGGAAGGTCCGTCGGAGTGACGCGACTCTTCTGAACAAATCAAATGGAGAGTCATATCACTGCGGCGTGACTTTTCTCACTTCAGCAAGTAGCTAGAGTCTTTTGTATACATTTCTTTTAAAGCTATACTTGTTTTCTTCTCCTCTACCTAATAAATAACTGACTCGCAATAATATTTTCATAGGAGCGTATGGAACGGTATGCCCACGGATCCGTCCTCTCCTATGGATTCACGTTGTGGTTCAAATCGATTCAGTTTTCAGAATCATCTTTGCGGTTAATGCAACGCAGTAGGCCTGGCCGATTTGTTCGCTTGTATCAGGTCATTAATATACTGCAAGCATCAATACTGACAACAAAAATAATTGGACGTCATCTAACCCAATTATTTTCAGGATCCTTTCTCGTGCAAGTTGCGTTTGTATTAGATAAGATTAGCCCTGATTAGATAAGGTTAGACTAGTCCTAACCATAACCTCAATGTTTTTGTATGAGAAAGCAATTGTCAAAAAAAAAAACTAGGTCCATTACCCATCTAACAAAATAAGATTTACCACAAACAAAATATCTTTTCTACAAACTGTCGAATAATCCTTTAAAAGCAATTTCAACCCAATTTGGTAGATACCACCTTTTGAAGTTTTGAAGATTTATTCCAAAACATTCTTTAAATTGAATAACTACTATCACACTGCATTCTTAATGGTTTTCAAAATATCTAACATAAGGTCTCGTGAAGATCTTTAAATTCCTTCAATAATTGCTACGGCGTAATGCAAAAAATTCCTACGGTTTATTTACAGACACAAAAATTTTAACACGAATTTATCCACCTATGGTGAGATCTGACCCTTCTTATTAGATTCAATTTATGATTTGATTCACGGTCACTGGTCACGTTATGGAGGGTTCCAATAACTTGTTCATATATGAGCATTGTCGTTCTATGGACTTGATTTGGCCACCAATGAGCTCGTTCTTGAATTGTCATGTGATTTAAGGTAATTATAGGATTTAAAGGATTTGATCCTGATCCAGCCAATTCCCCCGGGCTACCCGTAACATAAACGGATGTGTTCAACGTGCTCAATCGTCACACCATCTCCATTCCGAAAATACCTGTATTGTTACATATTTGACATATTTGTCTAACACCGATGGCGGGCATCCTGGATTTCAATATGATGCCAAACTTTCAACGCAGTAGCTCGGAACATGTCCGGATGTGTCCAAAGTTGTTCTAGATAAGGTGTATAACGGTGTTGGGTGATTGGCCCAAATGCCATCCAAATGGAGTAGTAGGGCGAATTTGAGAAAGTAGAATATTGAACTTATTCAGCTACTGCTTATTCCTTGAAAGAACCATGAGCAGATCGTTCTAATTTCTATTCTATCAATCTGCTTACATGTCAAGAAGAAGATTGATTTTTTTTCTTTTTTTGTTGGGGCGTAGAACCACTGCGTTCCACTGAGTTGAAGGTTTGTGGTATATCGCTGTTTAAATTTACATCTTATAGGTTTAACATCATTTGTCAAAAGAAACAGCCTAATATGCGTCTTCTCCCAGTCAAGCAAAATTAAATTTATAAAACCCACCACCTTTCCAGGATTCGCAGTCCTTATTTCTTTAGGTTGCATACAACCACTGTACAGAAATTCAAATCCACGCTTGTATAAGGAATCGACAGATATTATTGTGAACCTGGCCAATGTTTTTTAAACGATATCTACTCGAACAGTGTCCGATTTCTAGGCCAGTATAGATACAAAGAACTCTTTTATTGAGCTCCAAGAGCTTTTTACTGATTGTGACATTTGGAATTATAAGACTCTTCGATTGAACATACTTTGTGATGACCAACCATTTGGTCATCACCCTTTGCTTTTCCCAAGATTTTAGTTCCCTTTTTATGGCACAGTATAATATACCGCAGAATGGCTCTGAGCCAATAAACTGTGCATTTGAACCTTGTTTAGCAAGCTCGTCGGCTCTTTCATTACCTTCAATGCCACAGTGTCCCGGAACCCAGAATAAACTTACGGAGTTCTCTTGGCACACCTTTCGCAGTGAGAGAATACATTCAAAGACCAGTTTGGATTTGCATTTATAATTACTCAACACTTTATGTGCCACTTAGCTGTATGCAAAAATACAAATATTTGCAAATTTATGCTTCCTCTTCAGAAAAACTTTAACGCATTTTAATATAACAAAAATATCCGCTTGGAACACCGTTAGATAGTTTCACATCGCCACTGTGATTTATACTCCAGGACCGAAGATTTCTGCTCCCGTTTTTGTTCTAACTTTTGAACCAACTGAAAAGAATTTTATGTAACCGTGACGAACAGTGGGACCTCCGACTTCCCAATCTATACGTGACGTTTTCATCCAGTCTCCATTCATATTCATCACTGGCCCATTTTAAAAGTTTTGTCATGTTTCGGGTCCCCTTTGGTACCCTATCTGCAACCAGACACCTGAAGAACTCAGGGTGTGGGGATGAGGGTGCCCACATCTGGACCCACTAAAAACCCACCCGTGCCTTAAGCCTTGGACTCTCCCCGGGACCACCATTCGGTATTACTTCGAGGAGGGGGCTATTATGTCCCACTATGTCTAACTACTTAGAGCTATAATAGTTAGGTGGTCCCTGGGACCTGCGGTTGGTCGTTTTGCCATTTTTGTTGGAGATCAAGGACGATCTGGGAGGCTGTTATACATACCACGTCCCAGATGTCCCGGTCTTGGCACATCCTCTGGACCAGATTATCCGGAGTCGTGTCGTGACCGCTTATGGCTATTATGACGGATCTCGCGCCGTCGAAGCGAGGACATGTGAAGAACATATGTTCCGCAGTTTCCTCTACTCCCGCGCATTCGGTGCATGCGGAGGACTGTGCATGCCCATATTTGTGCAGATATTGTCTGAAACAGCCGTGGCCTGACAAAAACTGCGTAAAATGGAAGTTCACTTCACCGTGTCGCCTACCAACCCACCCGGATACTTCAGGGATTAGTCGGTGTGTCTACCGACTTTGGTGGAGTTGTTCCATTCCCTCAGCCACTTAACCATAGAAGCGGCTCTAGTGGTCTTTACCTCTTGCTCCACGTTGTTCGAAGCACTCTACGTCCTCTTTTATGACCATGCCTATTGGCATCATCCCTGCTAGGAAGCAGACCGCGTCGCGTGATACCGTTCGGTATGCACTAACCACTCTTAGGCACATAAGCCTGTGCGTACTCACCTCCTCTATGCATCTTTAAAGCCGAAATGTGTACAAAGTGGCCCATTCTACAGACGGTTGTGAAAACAAATTAATAAAACCTTGGTAAGACCATAAAGATTTTGAAAATGTTCTAGTGAAAGATGTTATGACCACTTGAGAACCATCATAAAACCTATTGGCCGCCATCAAAACCAGCATAGGGCCAAATGGCCACAGCTGTCAAACTTCACGGCGATATCGTGGTTGGTTTTTGTTGTTTTGCTTTGTTGCTCTTCTGATTCATTCAACAGTAAATAATGGCTAAGAAAAAAGTTCTACTGTTGCGGAAAATTATGATTGATAGCAAAATATATATAACAAATTGAGTTTGTTTTATAGCGTATCATGCTCCAAATCATATGCGCATTCAATTTTATGGTGAATATTGGCACGATAAGAGCTGAAAATTAATGCGCTTTGGAAATTATGCGAGTTTACAACAACAAAAACAAAATTGAAAGAAATATATTCCGTAAATTAATCATGAAACTCCTGAAAATTGATGGAATTCAATAAGGTTATCTGAACAAATACCGAAATTTGCCGTAGATCTACAGTTCAATTGTATTACAATAAAAATTTGGTGTATTTATTTTTCCACATTTCAATTATTTCATATATTTCAATATGGAGATTGCAAGAAATCACAGTTTTGTCAAAAAGCCAATTTATCTTAGCAATGGCTACTATAAAACTATCTGGTAGCTTGGTAGCTTTCCTCAAGGACAGTTAGCCGTTTAATGCATTTACTGGAGGCAAAATGGTTTTAAAATGCTTTTTCAACTGACCATAATAAGATAATATGAATGAGTCCTAAGACGGCATTTCAAAACAGCATTTTATGAGTTAATAAAGTCAAAATAAAACCTTTGATAGGAGTAAAAGGAATTTAAGAAGTCAAGGTTTTAAGATCGTTGTAAAGAAGCTGTGTAGGTTCTTATAAACCTGACTAAAATTTGAAACCTATTGGCATCTCTTGCTGCCATAATAAAGCCGAATTGATTTCTAGTGGCTTTCATAAAACTTTAATAGAACTTAATAAAGCTGGATGGTTTTGGCAATGTTACTTGGGTACGCTTACTCCCTTGCACCGCCGAGCTATTCGACATCATGTGGGATAATGCCGATATAGCCATAGAGGCTTTCTTGCAGGCGAAATCTACGTGGCTGATAAAGGACAGCTTATCGTCAATCATGACCCCAAGATACCTCAAAGACTTTCTCGATTCGATTGTGCAGTTACCTGCACTGATCGTCGCATTTTATTCCGATTTTCGGTTGTTAACAACCGTGACCTCAGTCTTATGGTGGGCTAGCTCCAGTTTCCTGAAACTCATCAATCTCTCCACAATGCCAATGGAGTGCGAGGCCGTTAGCTCTACCTCTTCGATAGATTCACCACATATCTCCAGGGTGATGTCGTCTGCGAACCCGACTATCTTCACCCCATTCGGGAACTCAAGCCGTAGTACCTCATCGTACATCGTGTTCTATAGCACAGGGCCCAGGTTCGAACCTTGCGGGACGCCTGTGGTGATCTGGGCACGTTTCTGGCCTACCTCAGTTTTGTACACCAGTACGCGATTCTGGAAATAGCTTCTCAGAATCTTGTAAAGGTACCCGGAAACCTGAAGACGTTGGAGCGAGTCGGCGATAGCCAACCAACTGGCGCTATTGAACGCATTTCTCACGTCAAAGGTGACCACACGAACCGCCAAGTGGTCGCTATGGGTGTAGCCATCATCCACCCTCCAATTATTAAGTAGCCCAGGACTGCTGAAGGTTATATCGATTATCGATTCCTCTCTGTTTCTATGGTAGGTACTCTTGGTACCCACGTTGGCTAGGTCCACATTGAGCCTAGCCAAGGCCTCCAGAAGAATCTGGTCCCTGGGGTTGGTAAGGCGGCTCCCCCACTCGAACGCCCAAGCGTTGAAGTCCCCCGCTATTACCAACGGGCTTAGGCCAGTTAACTCAGTTGTCATCCGATCGAGCATATTGGAAAACTGTTCAATCGACCGTATTGGCGGTGCGTAGCAGCTGCAGAAGAACACTCCATTCACTTTTACAACCGCGAAGCCTTCGTTTGTGGAAGACACAACCTCTTGAACCGGGTACTTGCCCGTTGTCCATAATGCCACCATATTGGATCTATCCGCAACCCAGTTACCGGTGTCGGCAGGGATGCGGTATGGGTCGGAAATTATAGCGATATCCGATGCCGACTCGCGAACTGACACAGCAGTTTTGCTGGGCAGCCGCACAATTGTTCAGGTTTAGTTGTGTTACCTGCATTACGGTTGACTCGTTGGAATACCCTTAGCGGCCGGGAACTTGCAACAAGCCCCCCCCCCCCCCCCCCCCCCCATAACATGCTTATTATCCGGTTTCCCAGCGCACATCAAGCATTTGGGAGGACTCTTGCAATCCCTCGCCTTGTGGCTTGTGCTGCCACACCTTCTGCACATGTTGCTCCTAAGTGGGCTTTTGCACTCCCTGGACATTTTCCCGCTTTCTATGCATCTGAAACATGCCTTCAGCGACTGCCGCTACCCTCATGGTTGCAACCTGGGTCCCAAGTAAATCCTTCCGCAGACGTATGTCTGCGGCGGCAACCTCGACCTTGCACTGCTCCTTTAGTGCAGTGGAGATCTCGTCTACCTCGGGATCTCATCCAGATTCTTGCACTGGATCGTCACCTGTGAGACGAGGGCGCGTACCTCCACACCCTCACCTAAGACCTGTCTTGCCAGGTCTCTATACGCCAGGCCCTTTGACTTAGTAGTCTTTTTCTGCTCCAGGAGCATCTCGCCAGTGCGGGTACGGCGCATGTTCCGCACATCGGCGCCTAGGCCCGCCAGTTTAGCGTCTCCGCGCATCGTTTTCAAAGCCTCCGAGTACTTTGACGTCTCGGTCTTGACGATGAAGGCCTCTCCGCGGTTACGTTGAAAAGGAAAAATCCTGAAAACGTGAACTAGTTCAAGGTCCATTTTCATTTTCGGTAACACTTTTTTTTTCTGTGCACTCAAGACTAACAGTTGAGATTTGATCATATGTGGTGAAGGTTTTCTCAGCAAATATTCTTGTATGGAATACTCTTAATGAGAAAACAAATTATCATCCCAGTGATTTTTGGTGAAAGTGCAGAGGATTTCTGTGTTTGTTTCAAAACAAGTATCATGCCAACAAATTCTTCACTTATTCCTGATGCCGGTACTGCTAATATTAAATCATCAGGTTTAACATATTGAGGATGTTCATAAACACCATCTGTTCATTCTCTGTATAATTGCAGGGTGTCTCATAACAGGTGATACCATAATTCACACTTAATTCATTTCCTTTCGATAGTTTTAACAGCGCCATTGATAATACTCGATTTGAGTGTATTCTTTTGACAGTTTTTCGCTGACGATAAATAATCAATTTCATTCGTTGACATTTATCAGTCACCAGTCAGAGCCGGGCGGGAGAAAGGTTTTAAAATTACGTATGCAAAAACTTAGACCGTGTTTGATATTCATCAGCCTTAAGGCCTGTTCATAAGACTTATTTTTGAAAATCATCCCCTCGTAGACTCCATACATTTTTTTGAAATTTTGTATGGGGTGTATACTTTGGTCTTATCTAGAAAAGGATCTAGAAAAGAAGCAGTTTTCAAGATCTCTAAATTTTTCGAAAATATTTGGATTGGTTGGTTTTAACTTCTGACGGTAAATTAACCTTTAACTATATTGACTAGTTTATCGAATGTAAATATTGAACAAGTTATGATCAAAGCAATTATTTAACCACGTCAGCTGATTTGTTTCAGAAAAATTGTTGTGAATTGACAATAATAACGTGGTCCTACGTCAAGAATGCAGTCGTGTCTTAGATGCCACCCTTCAACTTTTTTTTAATCATTTTTGATGTATACTTTGACGACGCTCGTTTGCTATAAAGTTTATTACCCTCATTAGTGAAGAAATTTTCAAATACATATGTGAGTGTTTGTGGGTATGCAAGGAGGGGTGGTTTTGGATCGTTAAAGATTTGTCATTCGAAATACGGAGGAAAACGAAACAAGATATAACTGAACGCAGAATATCATAATGTAAAACATGTTTATGATTGCTGGTAAATTGCAAATTTTACATTCATGGTGAATAATTATTATCGTGACGAGCTTCGCTCTTCCAATGAATAAAGGAAATGTGTTGGTTAAACTCCTTCTTGATTAAGGAAACTGATTTGTCTCTGAAAGCATCAAAAGAGGGATCCTACTGAAACCACATGGTCGTATAGTGGGAGATGTCAAAAATATATCTGATATTAGAAAGAAATTTACTATGAAAGTATTATAATCATCTATTTGTCTGCTCTTTAGGTTTTATGGAACTTTCAAGTTATCGTTTTCTATAAATTTCCAAGATCTTGTCATCGCTCAATTCAAACTTCACAGCTCATATGTGGTGTCTTTGAAGTTTCAAAAAAATTGGAAAAGTATTCAAGTTAAATCAGTGTTGAAAATTAGTGAGATATAACTGCTAACAACTTTGAAAGGTCAAAAAAAATTCCTGTTACTATTAAGAGCTGTTGATATTTTTTTTTCATATTTTGTTTAATTACAAACAACATAGAAATGCGTGACAACAAGTCATGTAAATACGGAGAAAAATGAAAAAAACGCAAAATTTCAGATTCATGATCACTGAGATCCAGGTTAAACTAAAGACAAGCATTATGATTGCTCAGGTAATTAAGGTATTAAAAGGTATAATCGCGAGAAATGGCAGACACAAAAATGTTCCCCAAATTTCGGACTCTTGTTGGATTCTTTTGAAACAGCTAAAAAAAGCTATCAAAGCAATGGGAAAAGCTATGATAAGTTTTATTCATTCCACTCACTTTTTTCCCATCCCAAATTCTCACACTTTTCTCTAGACTCTATCCAATAAGTTTTGTACAGTTTTGTCTTTTCGGTCACCTTTATGCACACTTTCTTCAATTCCAGCTCATTTTTGAGTATTTTGGGATTCGTACGAAAAACTATCTTCTTCAATCAATCGGGTGAATTTGGAGCATGCATATCATTTGGTACAAAATGCACATAATTGGCCTCGTACAACTCCAACACGTTCCTAGCATAGCGGCATGAGGCAGGATAAGGCCAAAATACAGTATTGCTCTTGTGATTCTTCAGGAATGGCAAGAGTCACTTGGGAAGACATTTTTGCTTATAAATTTTTACAAATTATTGTGCCAGAAGTGATGGAGGGAGCGCTCATATCCTCGCAACCGCAAATAACCAGCCAGATCAAGAATTTCTTCGTCCAAACTTCGTCTTGAAAGGCAAACTTGGACTTGGTGACGAAATATTCTTATCCGTGTGATTGGCAGAAGCCGACCTTGGGATAAGTTTTGCCGTCCATCACGAATCAATGCGGATAGTTGAGCAACTGAGTGTAGAGCTTTCGATTACGGGTTTGAGCAATGACATTTTGCGACGTTGCCGACCATTTCCGGACAAAGAAGGTGTCTAAATTCCCGAAGAAGTATTTGACCATATGTAGTTGTGGTCGAAAATCTAAAAGTTTCGTCTTTTTTTTTTATTCTTTATTTTACGTCGGCCTATTTCCTCACATGGTGACAATCACCGACGCCAGGAAGACGACTCCACCACCTGGACCCTACCTAACGACTCATGAATATGAGCCGGGACCAACGGCTTTACTTCCCTTCCGAAGGAAGACGTGACCAGATTTTTTCGCCTCAGAAAAACCACCGACGTCGACTGGAATTGAACCCAGACCCACTGGGGTGCCAAATAGCAGTCACGCTTACCACTACACCACCGACGCCGGCAAAAAAGTTTCTTCTATATCAATAAGGATGTGAGCGAGAAAAAATTTCTACAAAAGCGATTGTTACCGTTTATCAGAAGTCATGACTCTCCAGCTCTGTTTTGGCCTGATTTGGCTTCTTGTCACTAAGTGAAATCTGCCCTGGAAAGTTATAAGGTACAAATACGTGCCACAAACAGCACTTATTGATCCCATAAAGCACTCCTCCATAAGAATCGTCTCTATCCAGGCGTATAATGTTAAAATTCTGGAAATCGAGTTCATTTTATGAAGAAATTCATGCTCCACAAAGTGCAAATATATCACAATAGGAGTTGCGAATTAAAAATTTGAACCAGCCTAGTCAAGGCTGGCAGTTCCACTTTAGAACAGTTATTGTATTTCCGACCTGATTCGATGAATTATCCATCGAAAGATATAATTGATGCAAGGAGGAGCCACGAAACAGTCAATTGCTTAAGGTATGATTCCAATCCTGAGCAGGAGAAAATAACATATGAATACCTAATTTCGATCTTGGTAACTGGTCTTGGTATTAAAAGAGCACAGCATAAGAAGTAAAATACCTAAGCAAAATACCTAAGAATTGCAAGCAAAATATCTCTCATTTATTTGGAATGCCTGGGAATACCTGAGAGGTACTATTTTGGTATTGTATTACCTTAATTTGCTATTCGCATAACATTGTAGGAACATTCTTATGGTATTATCATCAGGTATTTTACCTCTTAAGCAGCGCTCTTAAATGCCAAGGCCAGTTATCAAATTATTTGTTTCTTCTCGGGATGTCAGAAGCAAGGCAGAAACTAAGCTTCTCTTGTATATTCAACATGTCTAAAATGAATACCACAATGTCCGAGAAAGCTATGAATCCTCGATCGGTCTTGGATTCCTTTTGGAAAGGTTGAGGAGTAGCATTTTTATTGCTATTATTCTTTTCAGGTAATGGCGGAAAGTCCTTACTGCATCCAGGAGTTGGTGCAATAGGAGCCTTCGGGGGGGGGGGGGGGGGGGGGGGGGGGGGGGGGGGGGGGGGGGGGGGGGGGGGGGGGGGGGGGGGGGGGGGGGGGGGGGGGGGGGGGGGGGGGGGGCAAGGCAGCGGCTGCACTAAGTTTAAGTCAGGTTCTACGGGAATTGCTTCCCGACTTCAACACGACGAGCTGGAAGTGAATAGGCTTATCTCAGTGACTCCCACGGCAAGGACCCAAGAACCATTAGTGAGCTGCTATTGATTTCACCAGTTTCGAAAGTATCTTTAACCAAAAAATCGAGCCTGAACTGACTGAACCTTTTACCAACATATCCAACATCCCAGTGATTTCTCGTGGAAGTGCAGAGGATTTCCTTCAAAGCGAGTATCACGTCTACACGTTCCTTCCCATTCCCTACTTGGCCAGCATTCGGGCACGGCCGGCGCCGGTATTGCTTCATAATGGATCACCAGTTTTTACGCATTGAGGATGTATGCTAGTCCCAAACATCATCTATTGGTTCTTTGTGTAAATACAGCTGATCTGGCCATAACGGAGTAGCATCCGTGGGCGGTCTATTATGCTCATGCTCATACTCTTCTGTACCTCGAACAGTCCTGCAAAAAGTGAGGATTCTCACAACAATAAATACATTTCTTCACAGCTTGTGTGCATGAGTCCTCTGTGTGGTTTTCACAACATTTGCCGCAATGACTGGGCGAATGTCCCAGCTTGAAGTTGAAATGATGGGAAAAATACAATTGCAGTTTTTTTCAATCATATCTTGAGAAACCCGCTTGATTCACAAAAGGCAATTTTGCCCATCTTGATCCACATAGCGGTTTATGGTATAAACGAGGCCATGCAAGTGTGTGCAAGTGGCTGGCAGCACACAGGTTGTTCGAAGCAAATTTATCGCTGTACCGCTTAGTTCGTCGACATTCGATGCAACCATAGGGTGTTTGTTCATTCATCAACATCTTTTCAATATGGGTGAGTGGATACCACAGAATGCCGCAACGCCAATGGCCACGGTTGGAATCCCGCAATCGAGGCTTATTTTTTGCTCATGTTCGGACTCCGATCTCCCTTTTATCAACTTCTTCCATCTTGATCGACAAAGCGTTTTCTGAAATAAAAGAAGCCATGCAAGTATGCGCAAGCGACAGGTTTCACACAGGTATATATATAGGTACGTAAGGTAGCCACCATCCCTTCTAAGACCTTGACATGTATGCAGCTCCACTTAATAGCAAGATCAAATTGAGTTACCGGTTTGTATTCATAGTAACGCTGTATGAAGGGCCAAAAACGGCGGCCGGATCCGTAAGCAGAGACACTTACGCGAAACTCGCGGGAACATAAGATTCTCCTTCCAACGATACGATCCAACAAATCGAATAACCCAATTCGCAATACTTATTAAGCTTTCTACGGAATGGCTTATTAAAAAGAGCGCGGTTTTTTTTTTTTTTTTTTTTTGTTTTTGTTTTTTTTTTTTTTTTTTTTTTCGAGAAAATGTGGTAGTGGAATTGATGAGTAGTGTTGAACTTTTTATTTTGATGAAGATTCGGTCATCAAAGACTTAAATGTGGTCTACCACGTGGCTTTCACCTGGTGTGGAACCAAAGTGTCCCCGCTGGAGACGAAATTCCGGACATACAGTTTTGCGGCAGGAGGCGCTCGTGTTCAGCCGCGTCACTCGAAGATGTTTGATGAACTGTCTTGGAGCGAACTCCTCAAGAATAGGATGTGATCTGGAGGGCACACGGACCTGCTCTAAGTACTCGAAGTTATATCCACAGCAACGGAATGTTCTGAAAATCCGGGTGAGCTCTTTCCATTTTATCCTTTTGTGTCCTACCCCCTTTTTAAAGAATAATTTTTGTGTATGAAAATTATATTTTTGGTGTGCTTCAAATGGTGAGGTGATAATATGGAAGGAGGGTGTGACTTCTGGGCCTCACAGGTTCCTAGCTCACGCCTCTGTGAGTCGTGCTATCGCAGAGGATTACCAGCTGAAACGTGGAGACGCTGGTTGTCGTTGCATGGGCAAGGTTGTCAATTTGACAGTATAGAGGTGAGAGGGTGCGACTGAGGATCGTTTACCTTTAAATCATTTTGTATATTTTTCATTCTCGTTTAATTGATGGTTTCAGCACGCTTTGGAATCATCTTTGCATTCCAAAACCATTTAGCTTGAGAACATATGGATCAATTAAAGGCTCAATTTGTTTTTGAGCATTTCAGCATTTCTGAATTTCAACTGCTATTTTCATAAATAAATTTGCTTATTGGTGTTGTGATTGGATAAGCCATTTGTTTCACAAGTTATCAAAATGGGCTCTTCGATAACTTATACAGCTGTCCTTGCAATATAACAGGAGGAGTATAGAGAAGGCTTTTTAAGGGTTGTTTTTTGGGGTGTGTGTTTTTTTTTAGAAGAAAAAAAAAATTTTTTGTTTTTTTTTTGTGGTTTTTTTTTTTGTGGTTTTTATATTTTTTTCTTTTTTTTTTCTTCTTCTCGGGTTTTTGGGGATTTTAAAGCATCCTTTTTGTTTTGTGAAAAAAGAATGGGTGTTGGATGTTTTTTTTGTATTTTTTTTTTTTTTTTTTTAAAATTTATTTTTTTTTTTTTTTTTTTTTTTTTTTTTTTTTTTTTTTTTTTTTTTTTTTTTTATTTTTTTTTATTTTTTTGGGTGGTTATTTTTTTTTTTTTTTTATATTTTTTTTTTTTTTTTTTTTTTATTTATTTTATTTATTTATGTTATCACCGTCTTCGACAAAAATAATCGTACAGACTGAACTACTTAATACTAGTTTACAATAACTTAAAGTCTAAACAATTGTACTTATTCGATTTTTAAAAACATTTTTGGATATATCAAAGTCGAATTCGTCACATACAGCATTGAAAGTTCGAAGACACGAATCAAACGGATTATTATATCCATAGTTAGTGCGGTGATAAGGAACAGCAAGCATCGGATAATTTCGAAGTCGACGAGGAGGAACGTTCAGTGAAATCTGCTCAAGCAGCGCAGGGCAGTCAATAACGCCGATTAGGATGTCAAAGACCAGCAGACGCTGCATTTTAACACGCCTGTCAGTCAGTAGATCCAAATTTATCAGTTTGCAACGGTCCGAGTAAGGAGGGAGATTGTTCGGGTCATTCCAAGGAAGTGAACGAAGTGCGAAACGAACGAACTTCCTCTGTACGCGTTCAATGGAAACGATGGGTGCCACATAATAAGGAGACCAAACGGGGGCCGCATACTCAAGGATGCTCCGCACCAAACTGCAATAGAGTGATTTTAAAGCATAGATGTCAGTGAACTCAGAGGCGTGCCGTCGGATTAGCCCTAACACTGAGAAGGCTTTAGCAGTCGTGATTCCCACATGCTGATTGAACTGTAGCTTGGCATCGATGGTAACTCCCAGGTCGCAGATTGAAGCCACACGATCCAGATGCGCAGACCCCATGCTGTACTGGTGATGAGCGGGATTGTTGGAGCGAGTGAAGGATATAACTTTGCATTTATCTCTATTAACACGCATGCCATTGTCGCTACACCAGATTAGCAATGTGTTAATATCCTCTTGTAAAGCGACACAGTCACGTGGAGAACATATTACACGAAAAAATTTCAGATCATCGGCGAACGATAGTTTGAACGACGAGAGGCACAAGCACAAATCGTTAACGAAGATGTTAAATAACAGCGGGCCTAATACGCTGCCTTGGGGTACTCCTGACGTGATGTTGAGCTGACGAGATCTTGATGAATTGACCACTACGTGCGCTGTGCGGCCGGAGAGATATGAAAAGAGCCACTTCGTTAGCCAGTCAGGATAGCCGATGCGTTTGAATTTGTCAATGATCAAAATGTGAGGAACTGTGTCGAATGCTTTAGCAAAATCGACATACACCGCGTCCACTTGCCTTCCCAATTCAATCTCTCGTGACAGAGAGGTAACGTAGCACATCAAGTTTGTTGTTGTTGAGCGATGTTTCATGAAGCCGTGTTGATTATCGGAAATTAATGGTGCGGCTACAGTGTAGAGGACATTGTGCATCAGCTTTTCGAAAACTTTGCTCAAACAACACAGAATGGAAACACCACGATAATTTGTGACTCGGTTGACGTTTCCTGATTTATGGATGGGAACGATAGAAGCAGTCTTCCAAACGGAAGGAAATATTTTTTCGCTAAGCGATCGGTTGAATAAAATCGTGACAGGGGCTGCGAGTCCCACAGCACACTTCTTCAGGAATAGTGGTGGTATGCCGTCTGTTCCGGATCCTTTCTTGGAGTCGAGAGCTTGTATGACATTCAGTACTTCATCAGAAGAGAATTGGATGACGGGAAAGTTAATGTTGTGCGAAGAAATATGCGCAAAGCAATCGAGACGTGGTACAGGACACGACTTACTGAATACATTCTCGAAGAATTCAGCGAAGAGGTTAGCGGCTTCTGCGTTAGAGCTAGCATGAGCCTTCTCATATGTAATGTTGCAGGGGATGCTAGCAGAGGATCTCAGTTTTCTAACGAAACCCCAGAAACGTGTTGGTTCCTGTTTGATGCTTGCTTGTATCCTGGATACGTAGTCGTCATGAGTGGATTGCAAAACAGATTTGAATGTTGCCTCAACTTCTCTTAGAATGGTTTTGTCGGCTTCAGATTTCGAGAGGAAATAGTGATTACGTGCCTTCCTGAGTAAGTTGCGAAGGTGTCGCAACTCAGAGGTCCACCACGGTTTGTTGAAGGTCGAGTTAACCGCACGTCGTGTGCGCGGTACAAAAATGCTACAAATTTCGAAGAGCTTGTCGTAAAATGCTGCAGATGTTTCGTCGATCGTTGCGGTCCTCGCGAGAAAGCTCCAATCAACCTCTCCAAATGCTATTTTCAACTGATCGAAATCACACCTGTTAAAGTCGTAGCCAAAACTGTCAACATCGTCATCGAGCGAGGTCGGAATAACGTCGCCCACGTCGAATAGTAAAACGAACGGCGCATGATGGTTGTCAATTGGTAAAAGTGGTGCAGGAGGCTCAACTAAATCTAGAAGTTCTGGCAGACTTACAAAAACCAGGTCAAGGATTCGACTGTTGATGTTTTCGAAGTGGTTAACTTGCCGCAGGCCGGTAGCAAATAATGCTTCGATGAGAGACTGCTCGTGTTCGGATGCAATGTTTGTAGGGATGTAGCCATTTAACTCTTCGTCCAACTGCCATCGCAAATTTGGGAGGTTGAAGTCACCCAAAGACAAAATGATATCCTCTGCTGACGCACTGTTTACGAGACTCTGTACTGCATTTGCATGGTCAGAATATCGGTCAGCGGACGAGTTGGGGGGGATATAAATTGTGATGATGTAGAGGGAGCGGTGATCCAGACTCACCCGAACCGCTACTTGCTCCAAATGTTCACTATTTGACAGTGGGAACGCCTCGCAGCGTAAGTGATGCTTCACGGCAATCAGCACACCACCACCCCGTGAGTGATGGCTGCTTGCTGCACTGCGGTCGCAGCGAAAAAAAGTGTAGTCGGGAGAAATCTCTGCGTTTTCGATATCTTCACGAAGCCAGGTTTCGGTGATAACGAGCAAATCGTAGTCGCAACTGGACAGCAGCATACGTAGACGAGCAATTTTGGTGCGCATACCTCGCACATTCTGGTAGTATACCGATAAGCTGGATCTTGGCCTGGAATCGGAGAGCGATTCAAGTCTTGTTGGGCAATTAGCGCAAACGTACTTGCCTGAATTAACGTTTTGGAAACCCCTTTCCCTACACCCACACGTAGGGCCGGGACGGCTGCTGGTCGGTGGCTGGAGTGGCTCGACTACGGTGGGGGGATCGGGGGCTTCCATAGTGCTGTGTTCGATGCGTCCCGGTGTTCGGCTCACAAGCTGGGATTGTTGAGATGCGTCAAACAATGGAAAAACGCTGGAAACGGAGGGCGAATCAGGTCTTGAAGGGCAATTAGCGCATACGTACTTACGTGTATTCACGTTTTGGAAGCCCCTTTCTCCGCACCCACACGTAGGGCCGGGACGGCTGCTGGTCGCTGGCTGGAATGGCTCGACTACGATGGGGGGATTGAGGGCTTCCAGAGTGCTGTGTTCGGTGCGTCCCGGATTAATATATTGTGATAGAGTGTTGCTTGTAGCTGCATTGTTACTGTTGGGGTAGCTCTGAGTGCTACTGGTTATGCGCCTGAATATGCAGTTGACAGTCTCCGAAATTTTTGGGAGCTGTAGTCCTCGAACTGTCGAAACATTATTCCCTCTGGCCATGTCGAGGGATCAAGTGCGTTGTTCTTCAAGGCTGGATCGAGACCAACTTTGAACGAAATAAATGACATGTTGCTTGTGTCAGCGCCTTTGGCCACCAGTTTTACCACATCGGGATTGTTTTCCAATCCTAGGTTTGCCTTAACCATTTCCACAATTGCTTCGTTCGTCACATCAGGTTTAATACGAGAAAAATACAGCCAAAACTTATCAACTGGTTTTGTGCTGATCGGTACTGAAACTACGTTTGGGTTGAGGTGCTTTGATCCGGACTGACACTCAGAAGATGTACGTACTCCTGAATCGAATTCACGGGGCCGTTTATTGGCACGTATCGATTCACTAGCTGTCGGCCAGCGATTGAGTTTTGGGGACTGTAATGACAGTACAGGCTTGGTAGAGATCTTTTTTATTTCCGTTTGCAGGCTATTAATAGCATCAGTAAGCGATGTCAGAGGTGATTTTTCATCTGCATGTTTCGTTATGGTTCGGAGATGGGAGTTATCGAACAAATCAGCACAATGATCTCACATCCAGTATAGGTTTTTCCGATGTGACGAAAAATAGCCCAATAGTGCCCGAGACACACCAGAACATGTCATGTGGAACATGGAACCACAGTAACCACGGCAGGCAACATAATCAATGCCAGTAATGGTCAGAGTACATTTGGCGCAATTTTTCTCCATGTCCCTCAATGGTGATCACAACGCCTTGCTTTAGACGACACGTAGCACAAGTGGTGAATTAAAACGTTGACGAAGCTTTATAGCGATGAGAGGCTCGAAAGCTTGGACAAAATATTGTCGGCTATCGATGTTCGAAAAGTTTCCCCTCAAAAAACAAAATCGAGTGAAGGGAGGTGGTGGGGGAAATGTTTAATGACCACTTTCACGAAAATCACAACACTTATTCTTAAGAACTAGCTCAGCACACAAACAAGACTTCACTCGCAAAGTTCTAAGGTAAACATCAATAACACTAAGAACGATGAATCAATAATTGTAGCACGATATGAAACGGAAAAAACATAAATAAAATTTGCGCTCGGAAGGTAAACAAATGCAAGCAAACAGTGATGCCGAAAAAAAAATGTTAAATATATTTGCGTTTTAAATACCTAAATATTACATTTACTCATTGATATTTTTAATAGGAAACATACATGTTTTCACATACATGAATTCATGTTTAGGTTGAAGGTTGGATCCATCATCAATTGAAGTCATCGTTGGGTGCTCGGGCGGTTTTTTTTTTCTCACATACTATTGCATAGTTTGTCCTTAACGTTTCAGTATACATTCATTAACTACTGTTTGAGATATATAGCTGTATCTTATTATTAATAGCATATCATTTTTATTTTCATTTGGAAAATAATAATAGCAATAATAATGTAATTTAAACTGCGTCAATGTTTCAAGGAAGGTGATTCCAGGTTGTATAGATATTTTATTGCCTCTTATCATTAAGTATTTTTCTATTAATTTAGATCAGCGTTTATCATTTTATTTTATTTTTATATTCATAAATGCTGTTTTATTTTGTTACGTTTGTATTGGATTAGATTCGATTAGATCCGTGACCAACCAGTGGATGTCGTCATTTAAAACTATGAGATTCACTACAAATGAATATAGTGGTGCAAGGAATCGGAACAGCACATCGACATTTTAGATAAACTATTCTATATGCATAATTTCAGGTCATTCATGGAGTTTTCAAGTTTTTTAAAATAACTTCTAACTTTTTTCTCTTCGGTAGGATATATTGTATAAACATTGAGGTTCATAATAGATACGCAAATCTTTCTACCATTGCAGCAGGACAACAATGTGCAGACATGTGTAATTTTTATCATCATAATACGTTAATACGTTACGTTACGAAGGGATATTCCCTTCAATATGTTTTATATACTATTCTATATGACATAGCATATTGATTATACATTTTTGTATAATCTTATTATATTTATTATAATTTCTTACCTCGGAGCGTATGGTACGGTATGTCCACGCATCCTTCCTCCCCTGTAGATTCACAAAATGCATTGTGGTTCAAATCTATTCTTTTGAATCCAACTCATTTTACAGAATCATCTATTGCTGTTAATGCAACGCAGTAGGCCTGGCCGCTTTGACGCTTGTATCATTTCTTTGATGTGCTGCAAGCATCAATATTGACAAAAAAAAATAATTGGGCGTCATCTAACCCATTTATTTCCAGGATGCTTTCTCGTACTGGCTGCGTTTGTATTAGATTAGATTAGATTAGATTAGATGGCTTATTAAGAAGGGCGCGTCACTCTCACTCAAACTGTTGGAGTAGAATTCACAGCATCACAATCAAATCGGTAGGATAAAGAAAATGATACTGTTTGTTCCTTCCTAGACGCCGGTTGTCATACCACTCCATTGACCAAATCCAGGTTGAGTGATACCCTGATGCTCCCTCCCTTCCCAATATATATTCAATGTCATATAATAATATACAACATATAGTGAATCCATATAGCAATTATATAGCATATAAAGAATAGTAAACCTAGTCTCACAGCTACTACAGTAATTTCAATGAAATAAATTTCAATTCAATAAATTCACATTATTTAACATCATAACATAAAATAATAAACTGACGTTATAATGTAAAATGATAATACGAGCACTCATCGAAAGACTTCCGCTGTTGTAGCTTCTATAGGATTAAGAACTAATGAGATAATGATGATGGTCCCGCCACTTACCCTACAAAGGTTTTGAGCTAGACGATGTATCTATTAGATAATTTATTTAAAAACCATTCAACCAGTTATGCAAAACAAAAAACGAACTGATTTCATCTACAGATGTAAACTTCTTCCAAAATTGTTCATTTGCATTACAGTGATATAATTGTGAAAAGCTTTTGATGTCAACAACAAATGTTCGCAAGTATTCCCAGCGATCAGGAAATCATATTGCAATTCACAATCACAGAATCCCGTATAAGGACATTATCAAAAGACAAGCCAATATCCGATCCTGCCCGCTACAGAGTCAATGAGGTTCCAACACTAATGGAACCGCCACCTTAGTTTTGGGCTGACCAAGGATATCCCCAATCAGGGAAATTGAGAAAATTTCCAAACCGAAAAAATCCTGGACCGGCCCTAGTCAAACTTTTACTTTCAACCACAACAGAATTGACAAAGAATTAGCCGACAATCAGCCAGACAACCCACTCCTATTTCATGGCATCTTCTCAAGCATCAAAGGCCAATTTTTTTTATAAATTCAAAAAGAAGTTCTTTATACCTGTATACCGCGCGCGAGGCTCAAACTTTTGTAGACTACACAAAAAATAAAAACTAGTTTATATTACAATAACAAATATAAACTTTAAATCCATCATCATCATCGAGGCGAAAAATATAGTTTGCTTGTACCCCATGACATATATAAAACATTTAACAATAAACCATACAAAAATATCCGTTGTAATAACATCGTCAAGATACAAAATTAGTCAATAGTAAATAGTTAACACAGTAGCTGTTCAAAAGGCAGCTTTGAAGTGTGAAATACATTGTCTCTTAAAATCTGTTAGTGTTGCTGCACGTTTGATGTGTATAGGCATCGAATTGAAAACATTTATACCTTTAAAAAACAACGAATTTTGTGAAGCTCCGTACAAAAATTATGGTATTCTTACATCATCCGCGTTTCTAGTGTTATATCTATGAATATCACTTCCTCTTTCAATATCGAGGCAGCAAACCGTTAATTACTTTAAAAATGAACACCATTGTCAAATACACAACTCTCTGCTTCACCGATAGCCACTGTAGGGCATCTAACAAAAAAGAGGAGGAAGTGAACCTATTGCATCTCAAGATCAAACGCATTATCTTATTTTGCAAACGCTGTAATCTCGATATTTGTGTTTGATTGGCTAAAAACAAAATGGAAGGACAAAATTCAATGTGAAGAGAGATGATAGATTTGTACAATTGTATTTTACTAGCAATAGTTAAATCTTTTTTCAATCGGCAGAGAATACCGTACTTCTTGGCTATTTGCTTGATGACATCGTCAATGTGAGAGTCAAATTTTAATCTATCATCAATAATCACGCCAAGATATTTAATCTCACGAACGGGATCAATTGTCTCATCATCAATTTTAACAGAGACGTCTTCGATAGCTCGATTCCGCGAAATTACCATGAATTTAGTTTTACTTATGTTCAATTTCAACTGTTTGTACTTCAACCATCTACTTAGAGAACGTAAATCTGCATTCAAATGTGAAACGGCCTCCTCATGGCTCTTAGCTGCAATCAACAACATGGTATCATCAGCAAAAAGATTAATATCACAAAATCGCAAGACTCGTCGCATGTCATTAATATGTAGAATGAATAAAATGGGCCCTAATACACTCCCTTGTGGTACGCCAAGGCTGTTATCCACAGGGCTCGAAACAGAATCATTAAAAGCAGTCCGTTGAGTTCTGTCAGACAAATAGCTTTCGAACCATCTGTATGCAGAACCTGACAATCCAAAGCGCTTGATTGTTTCTAACAGGGCCGAGAAATCGCCAAAAGCGCGTTTCATATCCAAACAAACAGCAACAATCGTATCTTTTCGCTCTACATTTTCTTTCCATTTTGCTAACACTAAATTTAACGCTGTTTCACAAGAATGACCTTCGCGGTATCCCGACTGTTCCGGCGCAATCAAATTATTATTAATTAAATACGTTAACAGCTGGCCTTTTACAACAAGTTCCAAAATCTTTTCTAAAGTGTGCAACATGTTAATAGGACGAAAGTCTTCTGCTTTAATCGTTCCAGCAACTTTTTGAATGGGAATGACTAAAGATTCTTTCCAAACTTGTGGCACTAGATTAGAATTTGTTTTCACAATTAAAGTCAAAGAACACAAAAAGCGTAGGCACAATATATATCTGACATCCACTGGTTTGTTACTGAAATTAAAAATTAAATATGTATTAATATCCTAATCGTCTTGAAAAAGCCAAAAACAGCTAACAGTAAGGGGAAATAAATTTCATATGAGTATGAATAAAGCAAAATCGGAAACATAATAAAACTACAAAAAAAAAAATTAATTTTCCGATAACACCCATAAATGATTCTTTTTGTCTGTGAAATAGGAAATACATGATTATAAATTATATATTTTTGATGAAGAAGGAAAAAGTTTCTTTGAGTAGAACCTGTCATACATGTTCCCTTCTAAAAAAAACGCCAAAAATCCTCCCATTTTTTCAAACACATAACGTAGGTTAGGTGGGCTATAATTGATATGGACGAATATACCTTCTGCTCAAATATAAACGAGACTGGTTAAATAAAACACAAACGGTTAATTATTCTTCAATATTTATTTTTTCTCCTTCAAAATAATCACCATCGGGGGCAATACACATATGCTAACGTTTTTTCCATTCCTTATAGCACTTTTCATACGCCTCTTTTGGTATCGCCTTAAGCTCCCTCTTCGAATTCTCTTTTATGACTTCAATCGTTTGAAAATATTTACCACGAAGCGGTAATTTGAGTTTGTAGAAGAAGAAAAAGTCACATGGTGCCATATCAGGCGAATACGGCGCTTGAGGAACGATGTTAACGTTGTTTTTGGTCAAATAATCGCGAACTAAACGTGATGTGTGAGCTGGTGCATCATCGTGATGCAAAAGCCATGACTTGTTGTCTCACAATTCTTTCCTTTTAAAACGCATATTCTCACGCAAATCCTTCATAACGCCCAAATAATATTCAGCATTGACCGATTGACCTTCCGGAAGAAATTGCGAGTGCACCACACCTTGGCTATCGAAGAAAACAGCCAGCATAACCTTGATTTTCGATCGACTTTGACGCGGTTTTGGGTTTCGGCTCATTTTGGAAGCGCCATTCCGATTCCGGGCTGTTTCGACGTCGTACTTGTAGACCAAAGTTATGATGTGCTGGATGGCCGTATCACTCATTGTGAGCATTTCCTTAGCGACAGTTTTGCGTGGCTCTTTTTGAAGAAAATCCATCAATTTTGGAACAAGATGCGCGGACTCACGTCTCATGCCCAAAACATCGTGTATAATGCTATGAGCTATTTGATATGTTGAGCTCATTAGCTATTTCTCTCTCGGTCACACGGCAATTTTGCAGCACAATTTTCTTTACTTTTTTGATGTTTTCTTCGTTTATTGATGTTGCTGGACGACGATCATGAGGCAGATTTTCAACTGATGTACGACCCTCTTTGAACGACTTATACCAATCAAACACACGTGCACGCGATAGAGCAGATTCCCCTTAGGCTTTCTGCAACATGTTCAATGCATCCGAAGCACTTATTCCGGTGGAATAACAAAACTTTAAACTAATTCTTTGCTCAACGTTTGATTCCATAGTAAAATTCTTGTTTATAGTGCCGTAAAAAAAGCTTCGTGACAGATCGTCCTCAAATTTGGCATGTAAACGTATAACAGTCCTACCAATCTAAGAATTTTTTTTTTGAGGATATGTCATCCGCGGACCGTTTTATTCATAAAGTCTCGTTCATATTTGAGCAGAAGGTATGTGAAGCTGAAAATGACATATAAAATAGCATAGATAATATAGTGAAGGGCTGTTATAATACAAAATGATAATAACAATTGTATCTACATGTCTACAGATTCTGGTCCTGCTGCAATGTATCATAAACACGAGAAAAAAATCATTTAAAATTATTTTACCATATTTAAGAATTCCATGGATGACCGGAAATTATTACCGTATAAAGAATAGTATATCTACAATTTCAATGTGCTGCTGCTACAGAGGAAAAACGAATTGATGTGATATAACCACATTGGAACTGACTTTTAGCTTCGGGGTTTGACAAAGAATCCCTACTGAGCCCTTGCGGCACGTCAAGCCGGCCAGTTCAGCGCCAGGGAGCGACAGGTTGCACACAGATTGGTGGAAAATACATCCATTTGCTTTATTGCTATACCGCTGAGTGCCTTGACAAACGAAGCAACTGTAGGGCTTTTATTCCATTTGTTTCAACTTGTTAAACTGGTGCCTGTCAAGGGGGTACCCTCCCCCTTGCCACCCCGCACTGGGGTAGCTAGGCAAGAGACATGCAGCATGCCATACGGTCAATTTCAACTACTTCTATTCAATTTCACAACCTGCCTTGCTTTTACGGATCTATCAATACTTTCTCTTCGCATCTTTGGTTCGAGCAGAAATTGCTGTCCACTCCTAGGGTTGCATGTTGATAAGAAGGATACTTCCATTTCAAACATTATAATTGTTAAAGTTGTTGAATAGTTACTATCTAGAGCCGTCAAGATCGTTTTTTTTTGTGAACTTTTAAACTTTCGGACTCCAATCTCACTCTCAACAACTAATACACTGCACAACTTCACGCGCACATTGATTTTTTTAAAGCAAAATGATGTGTTGCTGTTTTGCCCCTGTTTTGTTTTTTCTCCAAGTTACGATCCATAACGAAAAATGAAACAAAATCATGCGAAACTGCATTACAATCTTGCTTTTTTATTTTCGGTGTTTACAGTTCTCTCGAAACATCGAGAGTTTCAATGGTTTAACCTTTGGACGAAACAGGACAACCCAAGGTCCCTTTGAAATGGGTGGTATTGCTTGATGTGTGAAACTTTAGCCTCAGGAGAGGCCATAATTATGCACAGGAAAACAAAAACACAATCACAAAAAACCTGCTCCAATCCTTTAAATTAAATGCTAATAATAAAAAAACGAAAGGGTGAGTTACGTCAGTGACATAACTGCAAAGTTGACGTAGGACTCCTTGGAGGAATATTTTATTAAGTCTAAAGAACCATGAAACCCTACGCTATTGGTGTGTTTGGATTATCCATGAAAATTATGGAAGTCAACTCTTTATAATTCTTGAAATGGTTCTAAAAAAGTTCGTTTGGTATTTCGTTATTCGTTGTTCCTGGAGTGGTCCGAGTAGTACCGATAATTGTCGAGATAATTGGTTTCGAATGTTAAAATCGCATATTCTCAACTAAGGCTACAGAAAAACGGCACGACCTCAAAACCCCATCCAAAGATAGGGTTGAGATATGGACACACTTACTTCTGCACGTTGAATCTAGAAACTGCAAAACAATTATGGTTAGAATTATAGTCAGAATACCCGAGCAGGAACGAATAACTTGATAACTGGCCTAGGTTTTTAAAAGCTCAGATTAAGAGGTAAAATACCTGAGGATAATACCATAAAATTGTTCCCACAATATTATGCGAATACCAAATTGAGGTAAGACAATACCAAAATAGTACCTCTCAGGTATTCTCAGGTATTCGAAATAGTAAGTTTTGAGTGATATTTTGCTAGCAATTCTTAGGTATTTTGTTTAGGTATTTTACCTCTTAATCTGAGCTCTTTAATACCAAGGCCAGGCCAGTTATCAAGATCAAAATTATTTCAAAATTCATATGTTGTTGTCTCCTGCTCGGGTAATTAGAGCTCACATTTGATAAGGCACAAAAATCACCATTATTCACGCAATAGGTAAAAATCGAACTAGTGAAAAATATGGAGTGCAGACCAACCAAAAGTCCATAGAAAAACCTCAAAGATGAGGCTAAACTGGCTGACGAAGTTTTCTTCATTTCAACCGATAGCATAACCAGCCGCTTTCTAGCAACAGCCAACTGAACCATCGTCTATCGGTTCGCCAATGCACCCTCCAGAGTGGTTGCCAGCGCCAGCAACTAACCCAATCTACTATGCGCAACTAATCCACAATGAACAACTAAGAACTACAACGAACCTAAACTACCCCCTACCCGAGGAGAAAAAAAGAATGAATAATGGGGGGGATAAGGGGGAGAAAGAGAAGATAAGAGGAAAAAAATAGAAAATACCAAAGAATGAAGAAAAGGAGAGAAAAAAAAAAATATAGGGAGGGGGAGGGGGGGAGAGGTATTTTTGTGTTATTGTAGAAATTGGGATGTGGGGGTTGTGGTATTGGGGTGGAAAGAGAGTATTATGTGGGGGGGGAGCAGGAGACAACAACATATGAATACCTAATTTTGATCTTGATAACTGGCCTTGGTATTACAGAGCTCAGATTAAGAGGTAAAATACCTAAACAAAATACCTAAGAATTGCAAGCAAAATATCTCTCGAATAACAAAACTTGTTATTTCGGATACCTGGGAATACCTAAGAGGTACTATTTTGGTATTGTCTTACCTCAATTTGGTATTCGCATAACATTGTGGGAACAATTTTATGGTATTATCCTCAGGTATTTTACCTCTTAATCTGAACTCTTAAATACCAAGGCCAGTTAGCAAGTTATTCTTTCCTGCTCGGGTAGATATGTGCACAATGGGGGGGTGTTGCAGGGCTCGATACGGATAATGGGAGGGGGGAGAGGGGGGTTAAAGAAAAAAATGGGTTGGGGGAAGGGGGGGATGAGGGGGTTTTTTTTTTTTTTTTTGCGGAGGGCTAGCAAAGGAAAATAACTAGCTGATAGCATATGAGTAACAAGTTCTGTTATCCCAGTTATCGTTTTAATTTCCGCTGTTATCGCATAACAAATTTAGTTATCACCATTGGCAAATTTTGTTATCATATGTTATCATTTTGAACACACTTTTTTTATGAACGTTATAAGTTGAACTGTAAAACTCTGAATATTTCCAGTATATTTGAACAAGAAATTTTGCTTTTTATCAAAATAGTTATTTGATTTCAAATTGATAACATAATTTGAAACAATTTCAATAAATCTGCTTACAATACAGAATTTGTTATCAAGTTGTTCGCAGTGATAACAAAATATGTTATTATTATGATATTCAACGAGTATTTTTTTGTTCTTCATTCTGTTATTTTGGCTGTTTATTCAGCCTCAATGATAACATGTTCAGTGATCAAAAAATGATAACCTGGTATTAGAACATGTTATCAATTTGGTATAATCCTTTGTTCGGGTTACCACTACACCACCGACGCCGGCTAGAGAAATTTTAATCAAACATACTCGTTAGATGGGCAAATTGATTAGGTCGTCCTGAAAAGGACGGATTTCAATTGTTTATGGAAGGAACATGGTTCGAGATTGAAATTTTCTTCTCGGTCTACCTGGGCAGCAGGACGGCCTGGAAGTTTGGCAGGACACCATCCTGTGAAATGTTAACACCGGAGAAAAGTTCGTTCAGCTCCTTTTCGTTGTAGGATGATTCTGATCTTCTTATTTTTACGGGCAGCGATTGCTCCCAATGCTCGGCGTGGTTGCCCTTCCGGAGCAGACGGTGAATACGACCGACTGGAAACTGCAATCCGACGCGGTCCAAGCGGGATTTTGCCTTTCCCTTAACCTTCCCTTTCCTGAATCAGAATTGAGAATGATGGTTGGTCGGACGTCACTTCATGTTTTCTAATCGCTGGCACGGTAACTATGGCAGTGTGAACCAATCAGAGTGTGGCGCAAATATGATGTCATTTTCGACCGATAGCTTTGTGCAATTAGACATTTTTTTTCTTTTACGTACTATTTAATTATTTTAATGAATTAAGTTAGCAACAGCGATTCAGCTGAGATGTTCTACCTAGCCAAAACAACATTTATCGTGAAATGTATGTGGGCCACTAAGGAGATATTATCGTTTAAAATCTCCAATCGAGCGTAATGCAGTCGATTTCACAAATTTTAGAATGGCGTTCCTAGACAGGAATAGAAAAGTGAGACGTAAGTCCGTCGTCAAAAAAAGGTGTTGCCAATATCAAGCAGAATTAAAAAAGAAAAGAAAAAAAAATTATCACTAGTGGCAACAATCAGGCCTACCACTCTAATTGACTACATCCGTTTCTCCGGAGAGAGACAGACGAACATGCTGCTGCGAGGCAAAATTTCACAGCTATTCAATTATACACCAGCCTGCGTCGTCAACAACCTCGACTGTCGAACAATAGCCTCCTTGCTTGCTGTTGTGATGTGGCTGATTTGCGATCGATGATTATGGTAGATTAATTAAGCACTCTAATTTTATGGTGAGCTTTCTTGGCAGCTACTTATCACCAATGACACTGCATTAAGGGGTCCTCTACTCTCGTGGTTTCAAAAATTAGATTTTTTTTTATTCCTTATTTTCAATCTGTATATATCTGATAATACGCCACAGAAAAGATTTTGTGGAAAACGCGAGCTGTGTTGCCTGGGTTTTTTTACAGCCGAACAAGTTTCACCTCAAATCGGAGGTCGGGGGTCGGAAACCTGTCATCTTCCACGCGTGTTCCTATTTCTATTACCGTACCATTTTTATGGGCTGTATCTCCGCCGTTGAGACGCTCGTAAAAGAACTGTGTCCTCCTTTCGATCACCTCACATTTATTCGCGAGAAGATAGCCTTCCAGTCACGACAATTATCAGCTTGTGACACGTAGGCTTTGTGTAAGCTGTTCAGTTTCTCATAGAAGTCCCTAGTTGCCCATTTGTTGCAAATCTGTGAAATTTACTGCAATGTAACTGATTTGGGTCACAATGAAGTTGATCGATCTGTGTTGCTTGGGTACTGTGTTTGGTTGGCTCGGTACAGTTCACCTTTTGGCACGTTTTCCTCTGAAGGAACGATTATTATCTGTTTCGTTCCTATCTGTAACGTTCCACGTTTGCTATCGTGCGGTGCTGCAACATTATCCATGTTGCTGCATTCTTCTCTTACATCAATTGCTTGCATTCACCAACAAGCCAGTCTTGTTTTTCGATTTGGAGGGTAGTGTCTACCTATAGCGGTTCGAATATATCTCCAGCTATCTTCAAGAGCAGCCACGCCAAGCAACTCTTCCGTTGGTAGAGCTGCCTCCAGATCATTAGCTTATTCCTGGACGACTCCGACTTCTTGTAGAAGCTCAATATTTGGTTATGGCGTCTGACTTCCAGGAGCGTTGTACACCGTTGATAGTTTTCAGCGCATACAGACCAGAGGATGTCAGATATCTTTTATACATTAATATATTATATTCTCTTATTATTATTAATAGATATGAATGGTAAATACAAGAGTAGCTGAATAAAGTAAAGTGTTTCGATGAGACGGTGACTCGTTCTATAATCGTTAACTGTCGTGCTCATATTATTATTTTGTTACGTTGCCCAATTTTATGTTATGATATAAAAGTATTTTATTACATTTAAATTAATTTCATTTCTAAAAATCACTGTAGCATCTATGAGATCCACTACAAATGATTATTGCGATGCAAGCTAACGGAAGAGGATATCTAAATCTAAGATATACAATTCTTTCTATGATACATTACACAGAAAAAAATAATGAATTTTAACAGGCGCGTAGGGCTGGCGTCGGTGGTGTAGTGGTAAGCGTGACTACTACTTTGCACCCCAGTGGGTCTGGGTTCAATCCCAGTCGACGTCGGTGGTTTTTCTGAGGCGAAAAAATCTGGTCACGTCTTCCTTCGGAAGGGAAGTAAATCCGTTGGTCCCGACTCATATTCATGAGTCGTTAGGTAGGGTCCGAGTGGCGGAGTCGTCTTCCTGGCGTCGGTGATTGTCACCATGTGAGGAAATAGGCCGACGTAAAATAAAGAAGAAGAAAAAAACAAAGGATGCGTAAACAACGAAATTGTTTGCAATCGTTCAGGCGCCATACAACAATGTTTGCATTATTTCATACAACATGCTAGATTCAGGCGTTATCTGACTTAACTTAACATGAAATATCCCATTATTTTCTGCCAAATCTAGCATTCCCTTTATGTGCATTAGATAACACATAAAATTAAATTTTTCTTTTTCATCTGTGAATTTTAGGTCATTCATGGAGTTACCATGTTTTAAAGTTAATTTTTAATTCCATTTTTGTTCTCATGGCTATGATACAAGGTCTACATTTTCCGGTTCATAATGGAAATGCAAGTTTGTCTATAATTTCATCAGGACAACAATCGTCAGACATGCAATTACACATGGAATTGTTATTATCAATTCATACTTTAATATCGCTTCATTATATTATATATATTATTTTAAATGACATTGCATATTGATAATATTTTTATCATTATCATTATCATTTATCTCATTACTTATGTTTCATCATCATCGAGTTCGGGACATTGCTACGATTAATAGCAATCGCGTACGCGCTCATAAAAAATATTGGTCCAGTTGTAGTTTGTCACGGTTGATAATACTTTAAAAGCCATTCGTCGATAGTGGCTAGTGTTTAGCGGTGATAAACATCAAAGTTGTTCGAAATAGGTTCAGATTAGATTAAATAATAGTGATTTATAGTGCGAACCAACTGCTTCTACCGCGTGTGTGCGGCAAAACAACGGTCGTCTATTGTGCTGTGGTACCGTTTAGCTGCTGTATACATACGCTGTGTGTGGTTTAATTGTCACGCTTTCTGCCAGCCAGTTGCAGTGAAGAGTGGTGACCCGACAACGTAGGAGTGCAAAAGTGCGAACAAACCGATTTTTTCGGTTTGCAGCGTAAAGTTTTTCTCCGTTGTTTGAGAAAATAAAGAAGTTTCCGAAAATCGGAAAAGTGTTCGATAGACATCCGGATAGTACTACAGGGTGCTCCAAAAGTGTTCGTATACAGTGGGGCACAACATTTTGCTAACGTTTGCAAAATATCAACGTTGAAGGGACATAGAAGGTAGGATTTTTATTCTTTCTACTCTTCTTTTGTTCATTTGGGGTAGGAAACGGGTGACCGTTGCCATCATTTTAATACCAACGTAATTCATTATGGCGGCCGCTAGTAGCGGCGATCCAGGAGGGTCTGTCTCACGTAGGCTACCAATATATATGGACCCAACAAACAAGTTCGGTGAATTAACGATTCTGCAGCTGACGGGAAAGGATGCCGTTCCACTTGTAGCAAACCCATTTATAGTTGGGAAATCAGTAGAGGCATGTGTCGGCGGACCGATTGAAAGTGCCAATACTGAGGCGCGAGGTGCTAAATATACATTGAGAGTTCGAGACCCAGCCCAAGTAGCCAAACTACTAAAACTGGACAAGCTTATCGATGGAACTGGTGTAGAAGTTATCCCACATCCGAATTTAAATGTTAGCAGGTGCGTCATCTCCTGCTACGAGCTAATTCGTATGGAAGAAAAGGACATCTTATCGGAAATTATTTCCGAAAAAGTTACCCGTGTACAACGCATTACAAAGATCGAAGGCAGTCAGAGAGTTAATACACCAGCGCTTATCTTAACATTCTGCTGCACAACGTACCCGGAGTACATTAAAATCGGCTTGCTGCGTATTCCCACCCGTCCGTATTTTCCGAATCCGATGCTTTGCTATAGCTGCTTTTGCTATGGCCATACCCGTGCCCGGTGTCCTGGACCACAACGCTGTTTCAACTGCTCTGGCAATATGCACGGTGAAGAAGAATGTGGTGAAGCGCCACTATGCCGAAACTGCAAAGGAGATCACCGACCAAGCAGCCGTCAATGCCCGATGTATAAAAAAGAGGTCGAAGTAATACGTATTAAAGTTCGCGACAATTTGACATTCCCGGAAGCAAGAAAACGTGCCGAGCAACAGACAGGAGGAAGTTATGCGGAGGTAGCAGCTCGACAAAGTGCGGTTGAACAAAAACTCAAAGAACTTGAAGCGGCCATGAAAGCAAAGGACGATGAACTACTAAAATTGCGCGAAGAAAGTAACCGCAAGGATGAGAAGATGAGGATCATGGCCAATCTCATCAATCAGCTAAAGCAGCAAGTCGTAAATAAAGAAAAAAATACACAACACCAGGGATCAACACGCTAGCCATGAAAAACCGCATCACAGTAAAGAGCAAAACCAAACCCATGTGATGAAAGGTCCTGTAACTCGATCGAGAAACAATTCTCCAGCGATACACGAAACAAAGCGGGGCCGTCAGCCGAAGCATAATTACGACAAACCAGCCATATCACCAGATACAAGCCCGCCACCGAAGAGAACTACCACCACAACACATGACCTCACCCAAATGGAGTACTCCGGGGAAGAGTCTGAGGCATCGGAGACACCTCAAAGCAAGCGCCTTCGATAGTCTCACCTCCCAACAACGTTTGGACAACAATAATGACCCACGCATGAACACGGACAATGAGACGATTCGGTTCGGGAGCGGGGAAAGTGTAGTACCCCTTCCGACGCAAGTGCAGCTGGCTGAAAGATCTATCCGGGACGTTTTACCCCAACCCGTTGATGGTGATTTCACCTCTGCAGCCGATGCAACTAGTGATACAACCACAACACGGGAAAGTTGGGATAGACGGCAGGGAGAAGGGGTAGCCCTTCTTTGCCCTGGCCGCCACCCTACACAAGCAATTACAAAACCTGATGAAACCACCGAGACCAACTGTGCAGAACACGACAAATCTACACAAAGTCTATCACCAGTGCCGGCTGTTGCCGGTTTTTCTGGAAGCAATTGTGTAGTAGTTTCGGCAATGGCTGGTACTGTGGGACAAGGCGTCCCACTGGTCAGCCCTCTTGTTTCCCATCCACAAACAGCTACTGCCGCACCTGATTTTTTTACAGATGATAACCAAACTATAGTAGAATTCTCGTCCGATGAAACCTTTAAGAGAATCCACCGAATGAGTATTACACAAAGCATTTCCCCAGTGCCGACTGTTGTCGGTATTGGCAAAACAAGTGTAATGGTTTCGACAACGGCCGGCACTGTGGGGCAAAACGTCCCACAGGCAAGTTCCAACACCGAACACCCACCAGCAGAAGCTACTGCGTTACCCTCCTTTTTTACAGCCACATCGTCGAACCGAAGACCGTCATCACAAAGCGCATCGTCTTCCACAACACGATCAGGCACAGACCGTCACTCCGGTGGCTGCTTTGCACTGCAATGGAACGTGCGTGGACTTAGGGCCAATATCAACGAGCTAAAGCACCTTATCGCTGACTTCGAACCTTGTATCATCGCGCTCCAGGAGACCAAGACGAACCGTGCCACCACACCCTCAGACTTTGTCGGTAAGAACTACACGTTACTCCTGGAATCGAACAGCGTACACTACTGGCAACATGGAGTAGGCCTCGCTATCCGGGAAGGTATACCATTCGAACGATTGCAAATAAACACCACTCTACACCTCGTCGCTGTACGCGTCCAGACACCGATAGAGCTTACTGTTGTCTCCATATACATCCCACCGAGTGCGACTCAATGTCAGGCTGCGTTGAGCAAACTACTCGACGAACTAGATGGTCCGATTTTGTTTCTGGGAGATTTCAACGCACATCATCCCGCATGGGGCTCGTCAAAATCGAACACGCTTGGCCAGTTCATCGCCGAAACGACCTTGGATAGGCAGCTCATCATCCTCAACAATGGGTCTCCTACACGCATCGACCCAGCTACTGGAAACACTTCGGCAATCGACGTAACTTTCTGTTCCGAGAGTCTTGCTCGTAGGTTCACGTGGCGAACTCTACTAGACACCGACAACAGCGACCATTTCCCGATTACGGTGTCCATACCTGGGTGGTCGTACCAGCGAACAGTACGGCAGAAATGGCTCTACGACCGCGCAGACTGGTCATTGTACGAACGCATAACCGCCGAAAGTATCCGACCGGATGTCGAGTGGAACGTCACCAACTTCACCGAAAAAATTATAAGAGCAGCGACTTGTTCTATACCACGAACCAGCGGCCGTGTAGGACCAAAAGTGGCACCATGGTGGTGCCCAGAAGCAAAAGCGGCAATTCGACGACGGCGAAAGTGCCTTCGATCCTTACGGAGATTGCCGATATCTAACCCACACCATTCTGAAGCGTTGGCAAGATTCCAGGAAGCGAGAGCAGTGGCCCGAAACGTAATCAAGCAGGCAAAGGAGCAATCATGGGAAAACTTTGTGGCCAGAATATCCCCGAGTAGCACGACGACCGAATTATGGCGAACGGTAAACACTCTGCGTGGCAGCCGACAACAGCGTACTATAGTACTCAAGCGAGTGGACGGACTCACGGACAACCCCGAAGAAGCAGCGGAAGAACTGGCAACATTCTACAGCGAGAGATCAGCGACCTCTAGCTACCCTCCATCCTTTCAGATGGCAAAGGCAGCAACAGAACGAGAGTCCATAGGTTTCTCGCCCAACACCGATGAAGTGTACAACATCGATATTACGCTCAACGAACTCCTGTGGGCTCTCGACAAAGGGCGAGGTGCCTCGACAGGTCCCGATATGGTTGGGTATCCACTGCTTCAACGTCTTCCTTTATCCGTAAAAATAACACTCCTTGAGCTACTAAACAGAATCTGGCATAATGGTGTGTTCCCCGATAGCTGGCGGAATGCTATTGTCGTTCCGATTCCAAAACCGCACTGCCTTGATACAGGACCGGATGCCTTCCGTCCCATATCGCTTACCAGCTGTATGGCAAAGCTGTTCGAGCGAATTATCAATAGACGACTGACCACCGAACTGGAGCTGAACGGACGGCTCGACAAACGTCAACATGCTTTTCGTGCAGGATACGGTACGAGCACATATTTTACCGAGTTGGAGAAGTCACTACCAAATCAGGATGAACACTGTATGATAGCCTCGCTGGATCTATCGAAGGCGTACGACAAAACCTGGCGACATGCGATACTGCGCACCCTAAAATCTTGGAAAATAGGTGGCAGGATGATCAACATGCTGCAAAGCTTTCTCTCGGAGCGGACATTCCAGGTGACCGTAGGTGGCCACACATCGACGAAATACCCGCTGGAAAATGGAGTACCACAAGGATCAGTACTTTCTGTAACGCTATTCCTTATTGCTATGCAGCCTGTCTTCCGGGTGATTCCAAGAGGGGTCGAAATACTTCTGTACGCAGACGACATCCTTCTTGTAGTGCGACGGGCGAAAACCGATGAACTACACCGCAAACTACAGGATGCCGTCAGTGCTGTCGATAAATGGGCGAAAAGTGTAGGATTCAGCATATCAGCTATAAAGTCACACACCTTCTACTGCAGTCCAAACGCACGTCGGAATCCAGCGAGTGACATCGTCATCGATCGTGTACCCGTCCCGAAGACCAACCGACTACGTATTCTGGGTATAACCCTTGATCGAACACTATCGTTCAAGCCTCATTGCCAAATGGTAAAGAAAGCCTGTGAATCCCGTCTACGGATAATGCGTATGATCGGTGCCAAACTACCACGTGGCAATCGTAAATCACTACTCCAAGTGGGCTCGGCATTAGTGACGGCAAAATTGACGTACGGGATCGGGATAGTCAGCCGAGGAGGGCTGGCTGCTCTGCAACACCTTGCCCCGGCTTACAACAAAATGATTCGATTCGCATCCGGAGCTTTCGTCACCAGTCCTATAAACTCCGTTATGGCTGATACGGGTACTTTACCATTCGATTTGTTGGCGGCACAGTCCGTCGCGCGGATTGCCATCCGAATACTGGCGAAGGACCGGAACAATAACACCCTTCCGTTGATTCAACGAGCGTCGGAGCGCCTTGTAGAGTTGACGGATGCTGCACTCCCCGTAGTTGCTCCAGTTGCAAGACAAACCAACCGTATATGGCATGCACGCAAACCGTCGATCATGTGGGACGTGAAGAAATCTGTTCGAGCCGGTGACCCACCTGAGAAAGTTCGCCCGATAGTACAACAACTACTCGCGACACGGTTTCATCGATCAACAGTATTATACACAGACGGCTCCAAAGGTGAAAACACTGTAGGAGCTGCAGTGCACGGCAACGGACTATCGCTAATGTACAGCCTACCAGAAGAGTGCAGTGTTTTTTCCGCAGAGGCGTATGCCATCAAGAGAGCAATATCAATCCCGAACGTAACTAACGAGTTGACGATCATCACAGACTCCGCATCGTGCCTCCAGGCCTTGGAAATGGGAACTTCCAAACACCCATGGATCCAAGAAGTGGAGCAAGCCGCACAAAACAAACCAATCCGTTTCTGTTGGATCCCTGGACACTCCGGCATCAACGGTAACACTGAAGCAGACCGGCTGGCAAATGAGGCAAGAGAACAGCCGCCAATTGTCGTCCCAATCCCAGGCGAAGATGTACTGAGAGCGGTAAAACAAGCGATAAGGCAACGATGGAACAGTCAGTGGTATGAATCCAGGGAAGCGAAACTTAGGGAGATAAAATGCGACACACATAAGTGGACGGATCGTGGGAGCACCAGTGACCAACGAGTATTAACACGCCTAAGGATTGGTCATACACGGCTGACCCACACGTTTCTATTAAAAAAAGAACCTCCACCCAGCTGCTGTGGAACGGTGTTGGATGTACGACACGTAATTCTCCATTGCAGAAAATACGTCGATCAACGGCAAGAGCATAGTATTAGTGCGACAAGCCTTCGAGATGCCCTAGATAACTCGGAGGACAATACAAGCAATCTACTGAATTTCTGTCTGTCTGACCCTAATAGGCTCGGAGACTACTGAACCGATCGGCGTGAAAATTTGTATGCAGGGGTTTTTGGGGCCGGGAAGGTTCTTAAGATAGTAAGAGACCCCTCCCTCCTCTGAAAGGGGGGCTCCCATACAAATGAAACACATATTTCTGCATAACTCGAGAACTGATCAAGCAAAGGAATCCAAATTTAGCATGCGGAAGTTTTTGGAGGCAAGAAATGTTTCTATGGTAGTTTGAGACCCCTCCCCTCTCTAGAAAGGGAGGCTCCCATACAAATGAAACAGAAGTTTCTGCATATCTCAAGAACTAATCAAGCAAATGGAACCAAATTTGGCATGTGGGGTTTTCTGGTGGCGAAAAATGTTTCTATGGTGGTTTGAGACCCCTCCCCTCTCCTAGAAGGGGTGCTGTCATACAAATGAAACTGAAATTTCTTCATAACTCTAGATCTAATAAAGCAAATGGAACCAAATTTGGCTTGCGGGGATTTTAAAGGCAATAAATGTTTCTACGGTGGTTCGAGACCCCTCCTCTCTCTCTGGTAGGGGGGGGGGGCGGGGCTCCCATACAAATGAAACACAAGTTTCTGCATAACTCGAGAACTAATCAAGTAAATGGAACCAAATTTGGCAGGTGGAGGTTTTTGAAGGCAAGAAATGTTTCTAAGTTGACTCGAGCCCCTCCCTTCTCTGAAAGGAGGGCTCATATACAAATGAAACACAAATTTCTGAATAACTCGAGAACTTATCAAGTTAATGGAACCCAATTTGGCATGTGGAGGTTTTCGAAGGCAAAAAATGATTCTATTGTGGTTTGAGACTCCTCCGCTCACTGAAAGAGGGGTCTCTCATACAAATGAAACACGAATTTCTGCATAACTCGATAAAAATTAAAGCAAATGGAACCAAATTTGGCATGTGGAGGTTTTTGAGAGAAATAAATGTTTCTAATGTGGTTTGAGACCCCTCCGCCTTCTGGAAGGGGAGACTCCCATAAAAATGAAACATAATTTTTAGCATAACTCGAGAGCCAATGAAGCAAATGAAACCAAATTTGGCATTTGGCATGTTGAGGTTTTTGGAGGCAAGAAATGTTTCTATGGCAGTTCAATACCCCTCCCCATTTTGAAGGGGGGGGGGGGCTCCCATACAAATAAAAAGCAAATTTCTGCATAACTCGAGAACTAATCAAGTAAATGAAACCACTTTTAGCATATGGGGGTTTTTGGAGGCTAGATTTCTATATACATAAAAATGAATTTCTGTCTGTCTGTCTGTCAGACCCTTATAGACTCGGAAAGTTCTGAACCGACCAACGTGAAAATTTATATGAAGGGGTTTTTGGGGCTGGGAAAGGTTCTTATGATTGTTTGAGACCCCTTCTCTCTCAGGAAGGAGCGCTCTCATACAAATGAGACACAAATTTCATCATAACCCGAGAACTAATCAAGCAAATTGAATCAAATTTGGCATGTGGGGGGTTTTGAAGGCAAGAATGTTTCTATGGTAGTTCAAGACCCCTCCCCTCTCTGAAGAAGGGGGGGGGGGCTTCAAACAAATGAAACTCAAATTTTTATTATAATCGATGAGCCCAATGTGATGGTTCGAGAACTAATCAAGCAAATGGAACCAAATTTGGCATGTGGGGGTTTTGAAGGCAATGATTGTATGGTGGTTTGAGAAACCACCCCCTCTGGAAGGGAGGGCTCCCATACAAATGAAACACAAATTTCTACCAAAAATGAGAATTATCCAGGTTACTTAAACACAAAACGTGTATTTCTCGGGTAAGAAGCATGTTTTGATAGAAGTTTGAACCCCTGCTTATTCAAGAAAAAAAAACTCATTTCGAAAAAAAAAACCATAAACGTGCCAGTTATATTAAATTTTCTTTCATTTAGTTGCAAGCGTAGCAGCGCACGCACCGGGTTCAGCTAGTTATTTGGAAGGAGACCATGGCAACATGGGTATCAAAACTCATGAAGTTGCTCCAGTATCTCAACGTTTTGTGGCCATCTGATGATTTGTCTTCGGACTTGTCTCTCTGGAACAGGTTCCCGTGGTGACCCTTGAATCACTTACAGGTGTTCTGTTTTTGTCGAACATATAAGTGTTAAATAAACCTATCATTTCAATTTCATTTTATTTTTGCTGCTTCAAAAACCGTTACATTCAAATAGTTTGAAACCTCAACGGAATAAATTTAACCGATTTCCTTGAAGTTTTCTGAAGAATCTTCCTGAACTTCTCTAAAGAACTTTCCCATATTTCTATGAAGTACGCATCTGAAGTCCTCTGAAGAACTTCCTCTGAAGAACTTTCCCGAACTTCTCTGAAAAACTTCCCCTTAGAACTTTGATGTACTCAGCAACTGCAGCATTTTTTTTCTTTCTCTGTCCATAGCTACCGAATGTGCTCATAACTACTTCCGGAATTTATTTTTTAATGGCACAGCTGGATACATGGGACCACAAATAAATTCAATCGTGTGTACACTGGTAAAAAAATATGTGATAGTACTGCGTCAAAGATTTCTACTACATAGCTACTATTACTTCATAGCTGATATTTTTTGCAAAACCGTTTCTCTAATCTCATTAAACTATGACATAGATATCTATAACTGCTATATTATAGTGAACTATAACATTGATTTCGACCGCCGTGTGGCGGCACCTTTATCATAAAAGTAATAGAAATCGTGCAAATTTATCTCCGAAATACTAGAGCCCCATACCCTGCCTACACTCCAAATTTCCCATGCATACAATATCAGAAAATTGATCAGACATTCATGATGAAAACTATCTGCCCCCATTTCATCACCTTTCCTGTGTTAATACAGGAAAAATGTGTGTACAACATCCGAAAGTTAGAGAAAACTGCAGCAGAAGTTTTCCAGTTCCGGTAAGATTTATTCCCGTAGTTTTCGTCAGAGCCAAGTAGCCAAGATCTGAAAAAGGACAAGTTTGTTACATATGTGTCCCGGGAGGGAAGCACCAGGCAAAGGTAACAGATGAATGTAAATATTCTTTCGGTGCTTGTTTCGGGTCTTGAATGGCATCTGTAAGTAAACTTCTAAATAACCGAAAATTATTCATCCCGGGCAGTTTCTGAACATGAATTGAAAGGAAGAAGAAAGTGCAGAAAAGTTGTGTTTTTCGGATTGAACTGAATTCATAAAACATATATGCGACTGTTAGCTTACTCTGGGCGTAATCTTAGAGTGTAAACACATTCGGAACGTTTACCCGGAATTTCGTTTTTACGAAGCATCAGTAGATTTTCACAAAATGTGCATTATTCATAGAAATTCACCAGGGTAAAGTTAAATTGTATTCAGCAAGAAACGAAATACTAAGCAGCGATGGGAACGAACTTGCGAGCAGCTTGGACAGAAATACCACACAAGCAAGAAATGTGCTGTTCAATCTTAAAGCCAATAAGTTTCCTGTCAGAAGGTAAGACATCTAAACTTGTTCCGCTGGCCGATTGGAAGCTCGGACTGCAGATTAAGAGAAAAAGGTGTGAAAAAATGGCACTGAGCCAGAAATTGTGCAGAGGAGGAATGGAATTGCTTTTGAGCAACACCGTTGAACCCACTTCTACCAGAACGTATCTCCTTCGGGTTGAATGTAGTTGTCCGGGTTTAACATGACATCTAATTTTCTCATCCTTCAACGGTTCGGCCATTGGCTCATGGATCGTTCGAATGAAGAAGAAGAAAAAACAGGTATGTGAGGAAAGATATCTACATAGAAGAAAATGTACTCGATTTTAGCAAGACAAACTGAAAATGGACACTTGAAGAAGGTGAGATCCGATCCAGTTCGATGTTCTGTTCTTTCTGTCTTCTCACATTCGTGGAATGAGTTTCCCATCTTTCATGAAATTGAATTTCCATCGGCTGGAGCAGAGGAGCTTTTTTCCGCATGAGGTTGAAACATACCTTCTTCACCTGTTTTGTAGCTTTCGGTTCAACTCACATTCGCTTCGGATGAGAACGGTTTGCTAGCCAAATTGTCGTAAAGGGTGTAACGAACAAAATATGGCAGACTTGAACTTGACACATTCTTTTTTATTCGTGCATTAAAAAAACGGAATTCCCCTTATTTTGTGGGTAGAATTAAACTTTATAATTGACATATGACCACTGCGTCTACTGAATTGAATTTTTGTGGTATACGCCTGTTTACTATTACTATTCGAATCTTAAAGTTTGATCACCATTTGTCAAGTGAACAGCCTAAGATGCGTCTCCCAGTCAGGCAAAATAGAGTTTATGAAGCCCACCTGGACATACAACAGTAGGATTTTAGGAATGCCTACACAATCGTAGTTAATAAATGAAAACACTCAGCTCAAACCAAGAGCTGCAATTCTGGTAAATATTATTGCCAAAATTACACCTATCACAGAATTCATCAGCAGGGATATTGTTGCAGTGTCATTGGAGGTACCTACGACGAAAAGAAAAACGATGATCTACGTGGCATCAGCATATTTTCCTGGGGATATTGATGAAATAACTCCACCAGAAGTTGCAGCATTCGTCTCACACTGCACAAGCCAAAATAAGGCGTTCATCATCGGATGTGATGCAAACGCTCATCATACGATCTGGAGCAGCACCGGATTCAACAAAAGGGGTAAGTCGCTATTTGATTTCACAGAATAATATTGATATATGTACCAAGGTAAATTCTCCGGCTTTTGTTAATACGATAAGAGAAGAAGCTTTGGATCAAACACTCTGCAGTTCCAGACCAGACCAGCTATGGCAACCCGAGCAGAACACAAAAGCATATGAATACCTAATTTTGATCTTGATAACTGGCATTGGTATTAAAGAGCTCAGATTAAGAGGTAAAATACCTAAGAAAAATACCTAAGATTTTGCAAGCAAAATGTCTCTAGAATAACTAAACTTGATATTCCGGATACCTGGGTAAGTATCTGGTCACCTGAGAGGTATTATTTTGGTATTGTCTTACCTCAATTCGGTATTCGCATGACATTGTGGGAACAATTTGATGGTATTATCCTCAGGTATTTTACCTCTTAATCTGAGCTCATAAATACCAAGGCCAGTTATCAAGTTATTTGCTTCTGCTCGGGAAATCATGCACGAATATGGATTTCCGGAAAAACTGACGCGGTTGATCAAAGCAACGATGGATCGAGTGATGTGTGTCGTCCGAGTATCAGGGACGCTCTCCAGTCCCTTCGAATCTCGGAGAGGGTTACGGCAAGGTGATGGATAGTCGTGTTTGTTGTTTAACATTGCATTGGAGGGTGTGATTCGAAGAGCTGGGATAGACACGAGTGGCACGATCTTCAGGAAGTCTGTCCAACTATTTGGCTTCGTCGACGACGTTGATATCGTAGCACGTAACTTTGAGACGATGGCGGAAACGTACATCAGACTTAAGGCTGAAGCTGGTAGGAATGAGCTTGTGATTAATGCGTTAAAAACAAAATACATGAGGGAAGAGGCTCACGAGAAGACAATGTTAGCCTCCTAGCTCAAGTTCAGATCGACGGTGATGAAATCAAGGTAGTAGACGAATTCGTGTATCTGGGCTCATTGGTGACGACACCAGCAGAGAAATACAAACGCGCATTATGGCTGGCTATCGTGCCTACTTTGGACTCCGAAGGACGTTAAGATCGAACAAAGTTCGCCGAACCACAAAGTTGACCATCTACAAGACATTAATTAGACCGGTAGTTCTCTACGGCCACGAAACATGGACATTGCTAGTGGAGGACCAACGCGCCCTTGGCGTCTTTGAACGGAAGGTGCTGCGTACGATCTACGGTGGAGTGCAGATGGAAGACGGAACGTGGAGGAGGCGAATGAACTACGAATTGCACCAGTTGCTGGGAGATCCTCCCATCGTACCCATCGCAAAAATCGGTCGACTACGATGGGCTGGTCATGTCGTAAGAATGTCGGACGACAGCCCTGTGAAAATGGTTCTCGAAAACGAACCGACAGGTACAAGAAGAAGAGGCGCGCAACGAGCAAGGTGGATTGATCAAGTAGAAGGCGACCTGCGGACCCTCCGCAGACAGCGAGGCTGGCGAGGTACAGCCATGGAACGATTACAATGGAAACAACTTCTGTGTACAGCAGAGGCCACACCGGCCTTAGTCTGATTGGTAAGGTAAGGTACGCTGCAGTTCAAGACTTTCTGATCGTATAGTAAACTGGCATGTATGAAACGAAATTTCTCTTTCAGATCATAAACAAATTTTGTTTGAATTCAAGGCTAGTGATTTACTGAAGGAATCCTACAGAGATCCTCGAAAAACAAATTGGGAACTATATACCTCTTGTATAAAGAACCAACATAAGCCCATTACTAATAATTAAGATACGGTTTCAAAGTTAGAAACAAGTGCCAACTACTAAATAACTACTATTAATCGTGCTTACAATGCCAGCTGTCCTACAAAGAAGCGCTTGACCAATAGAGATGTTTCCTGGTGGAACGAGCGATTGGAAAAGCTACGAAAAAAGCTCGGAAATTTTTCAATCGGGCGAAAACAACTTCAAATTAGAGTCAGTACCAAGAGGTATTGAGTGAATATAATAGAGGAATAAGAAGATCCAAGCGATTGGAAACATCTGTGTGAAAACATAGAAAGCACTTCTGAAACTGCAAGAATTCAAAATGTTCTCTCGAGAGATCATTCCAATAGTCTCGGGACTTTCAAAAAGCCTGACGGAAATTTTACTGACAACACAACTGAAACTCTGCAATTAATGATGCAAACACATTTTCCAGGGTCTCTGCGTACTGCTGATCAACTAAAGGGCGAACACGAAATTATTGCGACACCGAAAATGCCATGCCAATTTTCTTATAATGTTTAGAATCAAACGAAAATTTTAGGGTAGTTTTATACATATATCTACTACAAAAATCAAAAGAAAAGTTAATCGATGGAGCCTTGAGTGTAAAATTGAACGCATTTTCGCTTGATGCCCTCCATCAAAGTCTTTACAGTGTCATCCGGTACCAGTTTCTCAGTTTTTTTTTCATTTTCTTAACATGTCCTTCTCGTCTTTGACTGTCTTCTTGCTCTTCCGAAGTTCCCGCTTCATCATTGCTCAGTACTGCTCCACCGGGCGCAGCTCCGGACAGTTTGGCGGATTCATGTCCTTTGGAAAAAAATGGACAGAATTGGCCCCATACCAATCCAGGACACTTTTAGAATAGTGGCATGATGCCAAATCTGGCCAAAATAGCGAAGCTTTGTCGTGCTGCTGCAAGAACGGCAAAAGGCGCTTCTCGAGGCACTCAGATTTGTAGATCTCGCCATTTACTGTGCCCTTTGTCGCGAAAGGCTCACTCCTCAGTCCGCAAGAGCAGATGGCCTGCCAAATGAGATATTTGGAGGCGAACTTCGACATTTTCTTCTTCTTAAATTTGTCGTCCACATAGATCTACTAGGATGAATGTTACACTACTTTGAACAGAATTGTCCTATGTACAAGCTGGAAACATTGCAAATAAAATATTCACAAACTCTAAGATTGAATGGGGGAATAGATTATTTTTATAGCACAGTATGATATACCGCAAGCTCGTCTGCCCTTTCATTACCTTTAATGCCACAGTGTTCCGGAACCCAGAATAAATTTATGGAGTTCTCTTGGCACACCTTTCGCAGTGAAAGAATGCATTCCCAGACAAGTTTGGGTGTACATTTATAATTACACAACGCTTTGAGTGCCGCTTGGCTGTCTGTAAAAATACAAATATCAGCATGTCTATATTTCCTCTACAGACAAACGTTAACACATTTTATTATAGCAAAAATCTCCCTCTGGAAAACTGTTGGATAGTTTCCCATCGCCACTGAAATTTCTACCCCAGGGCCGAAGATTCCTGCTCTCGTTTTCGTTCCAAATTTTGAGCCATCTGTGAAGAATTTTAATTGATAATGATCTAATTGATTATGCCTGTTAAATAATCAGGATAGACAACTACACAGGTAGCTAAGTTATCGCAACACGCCTCCTTAGTTTACCATCCCGCAGAATCTTCGAAGTACTTCATACTTTTGCTTCGGTAGAACCTTGGTGAAGCCATCCGTGGGTTATTGCTGCCTTTGAATGGAATACAGCTCAACATCTCCTCTTTTCAGACTGTCCTTCGTTAAATGGTTTCGCACCGAAACCTGCTTGGTCTTTGAGTTGAATCCTTCGTTCTGTGCTATACATATCGCGAATTGATTATGAAAGAAAATGGGAATCAACTGTTGGCTTTATCTCCTGCAGCAGCTGCTTCCACCACAGTACCTTTTGGGTTGCGCGGGAAAGTGCAGCAAACCCCATCTCGCACGACATTCGTTTGACGTTCCAGGAGACTGCTCCACCCATCAAGCTGAAGATGTACCGACTTCTACTGGCGGGATCTCCTCTTCAATCAAGTATATCTAGAAAACTGTGAATCATCAGCTCTGTTGTACTCCAGCGGTTAATCGATAGTTCCCTTGAGATATCGCATAATTTGTTTTACAGCTTCTGTTCGATCGAGACTTAAAAACTGGCACTTAAAGTCGTCGGATAACGCGCATAATATACGAACTAAAAAACGGTGTAATGATGCACTATATTTGAACCTTACAAAAAAAAAACACGTGACGTTACAGAAAAACTAAACCGTTCTACGATATATTTCGCACTAATTTCTTGTACACTCCTAGATATTAACCTAACTGGATGCGATGTTTTCTCTATCGGCATCCTATCTCTTGGCCATACCAAAGATCGTGAACCGATCGGTGTGGTTCGGATGATAATAACAAATTGTTGAACTAAAACAATCATATGTTGTATCTCTTCGGTCATCTAAATCATGAACGAGCGGTTGGAAATCATGAACGAGATGAAAAACGAACTACGGGACAACTTTACTGCGCTTATCAACTCCAACTCATTAACGCCGAGGTCTTCGAAGCGCACCGATAATGCTAATGTTTCCGTTCGTCGTCGACTTTTCGGCAGACCTGAACCAAAAAAGCCTCCACAAGAGCCTCTCATGTGTGGCTCAGCCGAGTCAGTATCCCCATCACTCGGCAATTTGGCGGCAGTAAATCAAGATTCTAGCCGAAAGTTTTGGCTATACCTGTCTCGAATTTCCTGCGCTGTAACTGTCGAGCAGGTACGAGCTTTAGCAACGCATCGCCCTGGCACCGACGACGTGGAGGTTTTAAGACTAGTAGCCAACGGAAAGGACGTCAGCTCAATGTCTTTCATCTCCTTCAAAATTGGACTGCAGATTTGAAGGAAAAAGCTTCATCAATTCATTCCGGGAATTTAAGGATAGCAGATCAGCCGCAAATTTTTGGAAACCTTTCCTCAGCGTTCCCTTGCATCATTTGGAAACCGTACGTCCCGAACTGTTCAGTCGGCGTCGGGAGATGGCACCATGGAGGAGGAATAACTACACCGCGACGTGCAGTAAACAGTACCATGGAGACCTCTTCTCAGTTCGACACAGTCGCCTTTTGCTGTCGTCGTTCATCGGGTTCGTTGCGGTCCTGATGTCGCTTCTGACGAAGAGGTTCTCCAAGCTGCGTATTTAGGCAAGTACCTGCAGTTTGTAGAGCGTACTCTTCCTGATAAATCTTCCGATTCCAGCCTTTTTTCTCCTGCTGATGCTTCCACTAGACCGCCGTTATCAACGCCCGCGAAGCTCTGGACCCTCCTAGCTCAGCTGTGCCCACTGCCGGTCTCAACGATGTTCTAATCGCTAGTTCCAGCCGTCAAAGTCGTCCCGGCGCTGGGTCTAGCGATGGGGACAGGGCTCTCCAAGCTGCCATCTATGGCAAGTATCCTTCATCTAATGATGTTGCTCGGGCTGATGCTGCATCATCTTTCAGATCGTTGCCTGCCGAATCCTCTGCCCCCTCATTGAAAGCCCTTCTGTACTACCAGAACGTAGGTAGTATCAACAGTTTGCTCGCCGAGTACCAGTTGGCATGCAGTGACGCATGCTACAATGTTTACGCCTTCACGGAAACCTGGCCTAATATAAACACATTATCGAAGCAACTGTTCGACGACACGTATTATGTCTACCGGCAAGACCGATCGTCGCTCAATAGCAACAAGAAATCTGGTGGTGGAGTTCTTCTCAAAATTCAAATCTCGACTTCTGAAGCCTCCAGAGGACTCAACGGTTGAACATCTTTGAGTGGCGATATCCACTAAAACCGGGACTCTGTTTATCTGTGTGGTCTATATTCCCCCCGATCGTGTAAGTGACAGCAGCCTTATCGAAAAGCACGCTCTTTCTTTGGATTGGATCGTGTCACAAATGGGACCCAGCGACATTATCGTGGGAGATTTTAACCTCAGCATGATTTCATGGCATATCGATACTAATGGCTTCCGTTATCCAGACAATTCCTGTTCGTCATTCAGACCGGCTTCGCTCTCCTTGCTTGATGCTTATTCTACCGCCAGACTTCGGCAAGTTAATGGCATTCCAAATGCGAATAACCGTTTGCTGGATCTTTGTTTCATTAGCGAAGAATTGGGTCAAAGATGTTCCGTTCTTCAAGCTCCGACACCGCTTGTCAAAAGCTGCAGAAGTCATTCCCCTCTGCTACTGAAGCTGGAGTTTAATCCTAAGTACAGCTTCCATGACAACATCGAAAACGTTTATAATGACTTCACCCATGCTGACTTCGAGGAAATGTACAACTTTCTCGCCGGCGTGAATTGGAACACGACCCTTGTAAACGGGAATGCGAATTTTGCTGCTTCGACTATGTGTGGTATTTTGCTGTACGCCGTTGATCAAGGGTGGGACGATCCATTACCGGAAGAGTTAGTGAAATCATGGAAAAAATTTCATTCGCAACTTCCATTATTGGCCGAAATGAAGGTGGACCGTTTTGCATTCCTTTCCCAGCCATACCTAGTTCAATTCCATTGTTTTTCGGATGCAGCGGAAGCAGCCTACGGCGCGTGTATTTACGCACGATCGGTTAACCAAACTGGACAAATCAAAGTTGATCTATTGGCATCTAAATCTCGCCCATCACCGTTGAAAAGAGTAAGTTTGGCACGCCTGGAACTCTGTGGGGAACATCTTGCGGCTAAACTTTGGGAAAAGGTTCGGAAAGCATTAAGAATGGAAGATGTCGAAACATGGTTTTGGTGCGACTCGCCGGTGGTACTCTGCTGGCTCAAGTCACCACCATACGCTTGGGCAAAGTATGTCGCAAATCGTGTCTCACATATTCAAGGAATTACTAAAGGCCATTGGTGGAACCATGTCAGGGGTTCTGATAATCCAGCGGATCTAGTATCTCGAGGAGTAATACCGAAGGATCTGCTTGATATGAAGAATTGGTTCCATTGCCCTGAATGGCTATCGTTGTTAGATCATCACTGGAACCAACCGCCTTCCAACGAAACCCCACCTGAAGAATCTCTAGAACGTTCTCACAACGCTGTCACCGCCAGAACCACATCCTTTGATCCACCAATTTTCAACCTACTGGAAGCTACTTCGTATCACGGTATACTGTTGCCACTTTATAAAGAATTGTCAAAACCAGCAAAGGCCGATCTCAAAAGCCATAACTGTTAATGAGTTGCGATTGGCCACAAAGACTCTGGTTCGCCAAGTTCAAGGTGAGTCATACGCAGCAGAAATCAAGGAATTAGCAAATCATCGCGTCATCTCAGCTCGATCTCCATTGAAACTACTTAATCCGTTCCTCGATGCACAAGGCATACTGCGCGTTGGTGGCCGGCTGAAATCAGCAAATCAACCATTTGCAACAAAGCATCCAATAATCATTCCTGGCAATCACGCGTTTTCTCGTCTAGTAGCCGTTGCTTATCATCAATGTCTCTACACTCTGGTCCTCGCATGATGCTTGCGCAAATTCATCAAGAATATTGGCCACTAAACCCAAGTAACAATTTCAGTTCTATTCCAGCCGTATAGCACTCCTCCTCCCGGCTTTGTTGATGACACTACATTCAAAACTGTTTAGTCCACCAACACCTCCTCTATGCATCTTTAAAGCCGAAATGTGTACAAAGTGGCCCACTCTATATACGGTTGTGAAAACAAATTAATAAAACCTTTCTAAGACCATAAAGATTTTGAAAATGTTCTAGTGAAAGATGTTATGACCACTTGAGAACCATCATAAAACCTATTGGCCGCCATCAAAACCAGCATAGGGCTAAATGGCCACAGCTGTCAAACTTCACGGCGATATCGTGGTTGTTTTTTGTTGTTTTGCTTTGTTGCTCTTCTGATTCATTCAACAGTAAATAATGGCTAAGAAAAAAGTTCTACTGTTGCGGGAAATTATGATTGATAGCAAAATATATAAAACAAATTGAGTTTGTTTTATAGCGTATCATGCTCCAAATTATATGCGCATTCATTTTTATGGTGAATATTGGCACGATAAGAGCTAAAAATTAATGCGCTTTGGAAATTTTGTGAGTTTACAACAACAAAAACAAAATTGAAAGAAATATATTCCATAAATCAATCATGAAACTCCTGAAAATTGATGGAATTCAATAAGGTTATCTGAACGAATACCGAAATGTGCCTTAGATCTACAGTTCAATTGTATTACATTTAAAATTTGGTGTATTTATTTTTCCACATTTCAATTATTTCATATATTTCAATATGGCGATTGCAAGAAATCACAGTTTTGCCAAAAAGCCAATTTATCTTAGCAATGGCTACTATAAAACTATCTGGTCGCTTGGTAGCTTTCCTCAATGCCAGTTAGCCGTTTAATGCATTTACTGGAGGCAAAATGGTTTTAAAATGCTTTTTCAACTGACTATAATAAGATAATATGAATGAGTCCTAAAACGGCATTTCAAAACAGCATTTTATGAGTTAATAAAGTCAAAATAAAACCTTTGATAGGAGTAAAAGGAATTTTAGAAGTCAAGGTTTTAAGATCGTTGTAAAGAAGCTGTGTAGGTTCTTATAAACCTGACTAAAATATGAAACCTATTGGCATCTCTTGCTGCCATAATAATGCCGAATTGATTTCTAGTGGCTTTCATAAAACTTTAATAAAACTTAATAAAGCTGGATGGTTTTGGCAATGTTACTTGGGAACGGAAAGGTACTGGTAAACCGTGTGTTCCGGAACTGTGTCCGTTGTTTCCGAAGCAACCCTGTTCCTTTTGCCCAAACTCCGGGTAACCGGCAAGGGCTCCGGACCCCCCCCCCCCCCTTTTTTTTTATTGGGGGGGTGGGTTGTTGTGGTTTTTTTTTTTTGTAATTTGTTTAGGGGGGGGGGGGGCGGGGGGAGGTACATATTTTTGTTTTTGTGTGTTTTTTTATAGGAAGTGCTCCACCGCGTTGGTGGTGGGATGCCAGGCCCCTTTTCCCCGCCTTGTTTGGTTTTCGCTCGTCGGGGTTTGCCAACTGAGATTCACTCTGATAACGGCCTCAACTTCCAAGGTGCGAACAACGAGCTCCGAGAACTCTACAGTCTCTTCCGAAATTCAAACAATGATATTATCAATGAAGCTGCTATCCTTGGCATCACGTGGAAGTTCATCCCACCCAGGGTTCCCCATTTTGGTGGTCTGTGGGAAGCTGTTGTCAAATCAGCAAAGCGAGCACTTGTGAAAATACTCGGTCATAAGCAATGTTCATTCGAGGATATGACTACCATTCTTGCCCAAGTTGAGGCCATGATGAACTCGAGGCCACTTACACCACTATCGGAGGATCCGAATGAGCTAGATGTCCTTACTCCTGGCCATTTCCTCATTGGGTCCTCACTCCTGGCAATTCCGGATCCGGACTACAGCGACGTACCATCGAATCGTCTGCGACACTATCAACAACTTCAGCAGCTTATCCAGCAATACTGGAACAGATGGAAACGGGAGTACATTTCGGAGCTGCACAATGCCCATCAGCGAACTTCTCCACCAGTCGCACTTCGTGAAGGACAAATGGTCGTTATAAAGGAGGATGACCGACCGGGTATCTCGTGGCCTATGGCGCGCATCGTGGCAATACATCCTGGTTCAGATGGGGTGGTGAGAGTAGTGACTATTCGTACCGCTAACGGGACATACAAGCGACCTACGTCTCGTGTCTGCCTGCTACCCTTCGAAAGAGATTCGAGTGTGCAGCTGCTTCGCCATGGCAATCCTCAGTCAGTACCTGTGGGTCAGTTGACATCCTCATCTACAAGTGTGGGTTAAGATCTTGTGTACTCTTTGATTGTAAATTGCATAGAATCTAGGTGGCCGGTAATGTTAGATTTCCAATTTTTTATATATATTTAGTCGGGTATAACGTTTCATTAGTTTCCATTCGTTCCGCACATTGGATCGACTTTATGCATACAATGATACGTAGTGCATAGGTAGTTGGCCATAAATATATTGTTAGATAATTCAGATCAGTCAGTCCAAATAAAGTCATCGTATCAGTCGGTTACCGATAGCGTTTTTTATCAATTCCCATAAACAACGGACCCGAACATCCCCCTCATCAGTCTCAATTGCAGAGTCATCTCAAAACGGAACCGAAGAGCTTTTGGCGGTTCATGAATGAACAACGGAAAGAAACCGGTTTACCCTTCACCATGACTGACGGCACGAACGAAGCTGACTCTGTCGCGGATATCGCCAACTTGTTCCGTACGCAGTTCAGCAGTGTCTTTTGCGACGAAATGCTGGATGCTGAGGGCCTCGAAGCGGCTACTAGCAATGTTCCCCGCTTGTCTGGATTTGGCTCTGCACTCACTATCCATAGTGATATGGTGATTTCAGCAGGGAAGCAGATGAAAGGCTCACTGGATGCGGTCCTGATGGTATTCCTTCAATTATCCTGAAGCGTTGCCTTAACACACTGGCTGTGCCCCTGGATATGGTCTTCAATTTGTCACTAACATCCGGTGTGTTTCCTGAATGCTGGAAAGAGTCGTTTGTTTTCCCAATACACAAAAAGGGTTGCAAACGATCCGTCACCAACTATCGTGGGATTGCTGCACTAAGTGCTGTATCCAAGCTATTCGAACTAATTGTTCTCCAAAGGCTGGTCCATGACTATTCACATAATGTTTCTCCTGAACAACACGGTTTTATGCCCAAGAGCTCGACGGCGACCAGCCTCACCGTATTTACATCGTTCGTCATCCGCGAAATGGAACGCGGTCATCAAGTAAACGCCATATACACAGGTCTCTCTGCGGACGTCGATAAAATGAACCATCAGATTGCAATTTCCAAATTCGAGAAAATGGGGGTTCACAATCAATTTTTGAACTGGCTCTGCTCATACCTGACTGGTGGAACTATGTCTGTGAACATTTCAGATTATGCCTCGTCCAGCTTTTCAGTAACATCCGGCGTTCCGCAAGGAACCCCGTCAATGGAGATCGATATATGAACGACGTGAACTTGGTCCTCAGATGCCTGAAATTATCCTACGCGGACGACCTAAAGCTGTACTACGCCATAAAATTTCCAGAAGACGCCCATTTTCTTCTGCAGGAACTGCAAGTGTTCGACGACTGGTGCCGGATCAACAGAATATCCTCAAATGTATCCAAATGCTCAGCTATCTCCATTGGCCGAAAACGTGCGATGTATCTCCACGAGTACATCCTTCGACGAACACGCTTGAAACGTGAAACAACAGTTGTTCGGTTGGGTCACTAGATTGTGGTAGCAGCTCTTTTTAGGTTTTCAGCAGCTCACAACTGTAAGAATTAGTTTATTTAGCAATGGATCGTAAATACAATAGATTCTTAACTTACATGAATAGCTTCCTTTGCCAAACTAATTTCTCCTCTTCCTTCTAGCTTCTGTACCTTTTCCTCACTATTACCAAGTTTTCTTGCTTTCCGCTTTAGATGATCAAACAATATATAGACAAATTAGAATTAATTCTCTCTTTAACATACATATAGCTACTTATTGCTTGATGCAGTGGAACCTATTTAAAACAAACTTGTTTCCAACTGCTATCGTTCAACTAATGTTGGCTGTAGGCTCTACTGGCGACAACCTGCAGCGGTTCGCCACACAACGGATTGAAATAATAACCTTTTTTCCTTGTTTTAACTCACTATTTCATACTATTCCAAATCGACCGAAGTCAGTATTAAACTGTTTGTCATTATTAGATAATAACTTTGTTTTCTTTTTTTCTATTCATCTATGCATTCTATACATCAGCTGATATAACTGACGTTTAAATTTATATCATTAAGGTGACCAAACTTCGATCATCTCCTTGTGTTAGTTTGGTTGAACCGTGTTGCCAGTAGGCGGTACCTCAACAACAGTCAAGGATCTGGGAGTAATGCTCGACTCCAAACTGTCATTCGAGAACCACATAGCCTATATTGTTTCTAAAGCTTCATTGCAGTTAGGATTCATCTTCCGCTTCGCAAAAAACTTTGAAGACGTTTATTGTCTGAAGGCACTATACTGCTCATTGGTTCGTCCTTTTTTGGAGTACTGTGCTATCGTTTGGTTCCCTTTCTACCAAAATGCAGTCCAGAGGATCGAAGCTGTTCAGCGAAGGTTTATACGCTTTGTTTTGCAATATCTTCTTTGGCAAGACCCTCGCAGATTGCCAAGTTATGAAAGTCGGTGTAAACTCATCAGCCTGGAATTGTTGGAAGGGAGGCATATGGTGGCCAAAGCGTGTTTCGTTGGTGACCTCCTTCAGGGAAACATCGACTGTTCCACTTTACATGGTCTCTTGAACATCAACACTCGACGACGAAACCTATGTTTACAATCTTTCTTTATATACCGGCACTCAAGGACCAACTACGGCAAACACGAACCGGTGCTAAACGGTGTGTCGCGTTTTCAACAGCTATTATAACGTGTTTAATTTTAATGTATCCCGTGATGTTAATAAGCGTTGTTTCCGAAGATTTTTGTGTTAGTTATTGTATGTAATTTTGTGCTATCGTGTTGTCATTGGGATAAACATTTTTATCGGTTGACGAATAAATAAATAATAATAATAATCTACTCGGGCCACTCACTGGTCGATTGCAGTGTTTTGCTCTTCGATAGTTCGATAGCTTTAAAATTCCCTCAACCGGTGACCTGCGTGAACAGCTTCCCTGTGGCCCGGCTTACTGCTGAACTGGCTGACCTTGTTCATTGCTTGCAATATATCTGGTCAATTTCCTTGAGCCAGGTAGATCAAGCATCCCACTGGCTCCTTAAAGAGAATCGTTCGCATCGCTTGAATCTCCTCTTTCATTCCTGCAGATAATTTATCTCTAGGATCACCCAGTGTTGCCGTAGGTCTACAATTTTTTAAATTAATTGTTTCGGTACTTTTTCGATTTAATGTTGCTGATCGAGCTGTTTTGTTGCTCCTTTCCGATCACGAGTAATTTTCAGCAATTGTTCGAAACCTTATCCTGCTTGCCCTTCATAATCGCCTAGAATTTTTGACTATTCGGCTAAGTTCTGGAAAGTTTTGCGGATTGGCCTCAACAACATCGTTGGCTTCATACCACTCCATCACTGGTTTTGCCTAATGGCACGATGCCAGATCCGGCCAAAACAGAGTGTCACCTTCGTGGGACCGGAGGAAGGACAGAAGGCTCTTTATGGTGTCGGTCGTTACGTATGGCTTGTTGAATTTACCGCACCTACAGACCGCCTGCCACACCAAGTATATTTTCGCAAAGTTGTCGAATTTCTTCTTACAGAATTTTAACGAAACATACAGGTGGGCCTTGCAGACGAAAAACTCAAGGCTGGGGATCTGTTTGGTGTCCGCTTTAATGTTCGTCGTCGTTTGCGATGCATTTCGGCTGCACCAACCACTCGCGAAACAGCTTCCTGGCGCGGGATTCAGCCACCGTATTCTATTTATCCGTTCGATAAGCTGCCTTTTTTACCTTGAAGACTTGAAATCCGGCTCGCTTCATTGTCTACTGGACGAATCAGACGGAAGAATTGACCTTCTTGGCCACGTCTCGATTCGAATGGTTCGGATTGCGTTTGAAGTCATCCCTCACCTTCCTGGCATTCACGGGGTCAGCCGTCTTCGCTTTTCTTCCACTGTCAGCTCGCCGCTAGGTCATCTGGGTCTCCTCGAACGATTTCACCACTCGGGACACGGTCAAATTGTCGATTTTCAACTGTTTCGCGATCCACCTGTGGGACTGGCCTGGATTTTCAACGACCGCGCCCATAATCTTTTGTCGAAGCACTTCTTGCTTGGAAGTCATCTCGATAACCACAAAATCAGGTAAATAATACACTAAAATAGATTGAAACAAAATTTTATCAATTTTTACTGATGCAATTAAAATTTAAACACAAAAGAAATTGTTGCATTTTTTACGAGTACAATCTTGATTAACAACGCACAGAAGGACGGCGGCCATAAATACATTTGATGGAAATTCAATAACAAAGTGATGCCATTTTCATTGATCAATGGTAACTAAACTCAAATTTAATTTAAAAGATATCATATTGAAGTGTAAATAAATCGTTCTAGTCATTTTTTTCTTCTCTTAAAAAATCGCCATGGATATAAAGTAAGATTGGATTGCTATTCGATTTTATTACATTTAATGATTATTCTGAAATTTAGAGCAGAATTTTAAAGTGATAATTTATTTATTACATAATTTAACATTCATTTTTATATAAAATCAGCACTCATACGAAACATATTTTTTTAACCTGGCAAACTTCTTGAGCATTTGCGATTAACTGAATCTAACCATAAAGAATGCATTTGATGAGCACAATTCATAATCTGAACTTGAAATTAAGTCTTGTCCAAAAAAATGTTTCAATTATGTTATAACTAAATTGAAATCTGACAATTTCCCATCTAGAATGCATCTTATTTCAAATGATGGTAATAAGGCTGAAGAAATTTGCAATCTATTTGCAATGTTCTTTCAAGAAATATATACCACATTTGCTGAAGAAGATTGCGATTATCAATATTTCGATTTCTTCCCAGGATTTTCTAGGGACATTGGAGTTAGTCAAGTCAAATTTCAAGACATCTTGCAAGGTGTGAATAATGTAGACGTTTCTAAAGGTTTGGGCCCTGATGGAATACCACCCGTATTTATGAAAAACTTAGCATTGGAACTTACAGCACCTTTATTTTGGCTATTTAATATGTCACTGAAATCTGGAATCTTTCGCAAACTATGGAAAAGTTCCTACCTAGTACCTATTTTTAAAAGTGGAAAAAAATCTGACATACGTAACTATCGTGGAATTGCCATTTTATCTTGCATTCCTAAACTTTTTGAAGCAATTATTAATGAAAAATTGTTCACTCAAATCAAAAACAGAACGACTACCAAGCAACATGGATTCTTCAAAGGACGATCAACTAGCACAAATTTATTAGAATTCGTCAACTACTCGCTGAAAGCAATGGACATTGGTAACCATGTAGAAGCTCTTTATACAGACTTGATCGCATTAACATACCCATGCTTCTTTTTAAATTGCAAAAAATGGGAATCGAGCCAGGAATTCTCAAATGGATCGAATCCTATCTCACTAACCGTCAACAAATAGTTAGATTCACAGGGAAGAAATCAAACCCTAGTCATGTCACATCTGGAGTCCTCCAAGGCTCTCATTTAGGCCCCCTCTTTTTTATTTTGTTTGTAAATGACGTTTCCTTTATTCTTAAAAACATTAAATTTCTTGTTTACTTACTACTTACTACTTGTTTCCTTTATACTTAAAAACATGTTACGTTAAGTTTGTTTTGAGGTAGCAAATTACTGCATAAGGAAAGTTGAGCGACAAACAAACATTGTAAATAGCCGAGTTGTTAGAAATTAAATGATCCGCGAGTTGCACATTGAACACCCCTGCAGAATTATTCTTCATACCGTCCGAAAGCTGGTCAGTCATCATCACGCACACTCTTTCCTCGTACAGCAATGTAATGACGACCCTCAATAGTTTGTCGAGAGTAACTCGGGTCGCACACACACTGTTGGGGGGTGGCGGCGGGGGGGGGGGGGGGGTTTGGGGGGTTTTGGGGGAAAGTCCACTGTTCACGATGTGCTCAAATCATTTTCGGAACGTTTGACGGTGGAGAGGAAACCGAGAAGTGACAAAAACATTGGACGCGCTGATCCTGTCATGGACCGAAAGGTGAAAAGGATATTAACGAAAAACCCAAATCTCTCCATTCGAACGGTGGCTCGTAAAATAGGCATGTCGCCTGGTTTTGTCCAAAAATCAAAACAACGTTTGGGACTTAAGTCTTATAAAGTAAAAACAGTTCCAAATCGCAACGACAAACAGAGCTTGGCAGCAAAATCACGGGCTCGACGTTTGTACTGCGAATATTTGACGAAGTTTTCATGCGTTGCTATGGACGATGAAACTTATGTCCTGGAGGATTTCATGCAGTTTCCAGGGCTGGATTTTTATTCTTCTATGACCAGAAATGCTACAACTGAGCATTTCAAAACAAAGAAGGCATCGAAATTTCCCAAACAATACCTTGTGTGGCAAGCAATTTGCACGCGTGGCAAAAAGAGTAAATCTTTCGTCACTACAGGCACAATAAATAAGGAGATCTATCAGAAAGAGTGTCTGCTGAAGCGATTGCTACCCTTCATCAAAAGTCACAAAGAAAAACCTTTGTTCTGGCCCTGATTTGGCATCATGCCACTATGCTAAAACTGTGATGGAGTGGTACCAAGCAAATCAAGTGAACATTGTACCAAAAACCTCAAACCCGCCAAATTGCCCAGAGCTACGACCAATCAAGAGATATTGGGCTCTGATGATGCGGAAGCTTTCTGGAAAGAAGCAAGTAATCAAAGACATCAAACACTTCCAGGAAATTTGGACAAAGACGGCTTCTACGATTTCCGAAGAGCCTGTACAAACCCTAATGGACGGAGTTAAGCGCAAAGTTCGAAAATTTTATGCAAATATCGAATAACTTTGTTTTGTCTTCAGGAATTGTTAAAACACATCCCATGAATCTGAAATAAACAACTACGACGGAAATATAATGCGAAATTTATGTTTTATTCATGTTTTGAGGTGTCCGGATTATTGCGGATTCAGACCTTATTCTTACAGAAATCGAAAAACCGCTGAAATTAAAGAAAAAAAAAAAAAAATCGTTTTTTTTTAAATTTTCATTTTTTAAACTCTGAAATTTTTGTTGCGGGGGGTGGTTCCTTGGTGAGCTGTGGTGGAAAAAAAAAATTTTTTTTTTTTTTTTTTTTTTTTTTTTTTTTCATTTTTATATATAAAAAACATAAAAAAAAAAATCTTTAATTTTTCTGGGAGGGGGGGGTGGGGGGAGAAAAAAAAAAAAGCAATGCGCAAAGAAACAAAATTTTAAATTTTTTTCCCCCTAATTTTTTTTGGGGCCAACCCAAATCGGGCCCAAGGCCAATTTTCCAAAGAGGGGGGGAACAAACGTCCGTATGCCAAACGTCTTTATGCCAAACGGGGTATCATCGCACCTATGCAGAGCGCGCTCGTGTTTATCGGGCGAAACTGAAAGCAACCAGAGGTAAAGCGTTGCAAACTACAGGTTAGAACGCTGGAGAGGGGCCTTCAACTCGAGGTAGGAAATAAAATCAAGTGGTTAACCAACTTGACAAAGTGCAAATACTTATTCACTATTTCCTCTCTACTCATAGCAAAGTTTAGAGACATTTCACAAAACCTTTTCCAACTAATAATTTCGAAGGAGCGAATATCCTAAGATACATACTTACTCACTTAATTATGCCGATCCAACTTGTGTTGCAATATTTCGCTACGATACCAATGAAACACATTTAACATGTTGAACATAATATTTAATGCATCAAACGGTTTAACGTAGTCTACGTCAACAGGTCGTGTGTTATACACAACCCCAATTATTTTTTTAAACAACAAACTCAATTACACGCATTCCTGTCCGACCAAATTTTGATCGTTACACCCTTTACCATTGTGGATGTTGCAGGAGAAGTGATGGAGACGAAGGCAGAAAAACTTGCTGATGCAGAATTGAGCATGTAAATCTTCAACAAGTGATTTCGATTACGGTGAAAGTGAAGCCCGGAGAAATCAGCTTTCGGTTTAGAATTAATTCTATTTCACCTGGCCGTTGCAAGCTTCTGATGAGGGTCATTGATTTTTAAACGTAGGGCTGCATCATTCTTCAGTCGATTGAAAGATACTTTAAGAAGAAAAGAGGTGTGACATTTTTTAATTTGAAAATTTTCGATTGCTTGACGAAAACGTCCATGGCGAAATTGACGAGTTTTGACGATTCCACGTATAGTGAAGGATGACAATTTGAGATGTTTTACGTGATGAATTGGAATCTTTTAAACAATTTTGAAAAACAAGGTTGAGCTTGAAATGAAAACATCAACATTTGGAGTTCGTTTTGCCAGTTATGGAAGCACATATGCAGTTTTGGAAAGTTCTCAAATCCCACACATTTTACAAACCCACCCTCCCAATAACCTAGTCCTAGGTCAGAAAAGCCGTTATCTTACAATGGACGTATATTGCTCGGTAAATTGTAATCATGCAAATGCTAAGCATAATTCGAGATTCCATATTCAGCGCAGAAAATTCCTCTGTAATCCAGTTCATTCTGACCACAGTTGGACGTGTATGCAAGTAGGAAACGTAGCTCTGAATCCGCCGGTCGGCTCATTCTTTTTTCGCTATTAGTAGGAATCAGTTGCATGATGACGTGAACTACTCAGCATCCAAGTCTTCCCAATTGTAACACTGCAGGAGAATTCCAATGGCACAGCATCTGGGACCTTCCGTTTGCGTACGGATCGCGTTGCTTCAAGCCGGTTCCGACCGCACCACTCGGTGGATGGATGCCAGCAGTGCTCTACAATTTAGCAGCAGACTGATTTAATGGGAAAATGTGAATAGATTATGGGTGCTTCTTTCGACACCGGCTTAGCGTTAATGACGCTATGATGCGAGGTGACGGCACTAGAATAATTCCTCCCAACACATCGCATTATTGAAACCGACCTGGTATGGTATGGTTGGTGGCTAGTGACCGAGCTTTTCTGGTGCGGAGAATGTTAAGAGGGCATGTTGAATGTAGGAGGGAGCGAATGCTTTCACGCTGAATGTGAATTCCTATGCAATGACTTAAGGGGGACGTTGGGTTTGGTTTTTCGTGGAATCACTAAACATACTCTGGGATGCTGTTTTTATCTTTCTCAAGAAGCAGCTAGATCTGTTTCGGTTTGATGAAATATTCATTATTTACAGGTTGCGCGAGAGCGGTTATATTCTACTTCGAGTTTGTTTGAAATAAAACCTTTGAAGAATGTTTTGTGGTGCAGTTTAATAGTTTCCGCTGAAACCCACAAGTGCCCAATGGATCAGACATTAAATATAGCGAAAAAAAGTGCCTGAAATGCAGTAGAGCAGTTAGGAACTATTCATTAAAGAAGGTGGACACCTGTTTCTCAAAGAAAAATATTTATTTTCGAACAAATTCATAAGTTTGCTTTATATAAATGAAAATCAACATATCTATGACTGCATTCACGCAAGTTTGAATATTTTCTTCTCATTTCTGAAGAACGTTTGGATTTTTCTCTTGATACCTCCCATTAGATTCTGCACTACTTTCTCCGTAATTTTTCGTTGTGCTGCAGACCAAATTTTTTTTGAAGCAGTCAACAGAGCTTGCTTCCTTTCCATCTGTCTTAAGATGCCGCTTAATTATTGCCCAGTATCTTTCGATACGACGCAGTTCAGGGCAGTTTGGGGGATTCTGGCATTTTTCGACAAAATCGAAATTTTTCTTTGTGAGCATCTCCAACGTAGCACACGGGAAGTTAGCCGATTCCAGATCCAGCTAAAATACAATGGAGGATCCGTATGCTTTCGGTAGATGGGTCGTAGCCGTTTTTTGGTGCATTCTCTTCTGCAATTTTCACCGTTGATTGTGAAATACAACGAACTCCTCATGCCACAGGAGCTAATGGCTTGCCACACCAAAAACTTTTTCCCAAATTTTTCGATTCGGATTTATCGTACATCATCAGGCACATCTGTCCTCTGATCAGCGTTGAAAACTTGCGGTCCCAGAAGTGTGCTGGTATCCAATTTGACGTACGTCTCGTCGTCCATCAAAAATGCACCGAGACGTGAAGTGGTACAATTGTGACAGAAAGGGTCACATCGCGAAAGAATGCCGTTCTACAAAATCTACAAAAACGAGCAACGCTCCCCCGCCGACCAAGTGGCGTCACAGGAACTGCCGCTGTCCGAAATCGATGTAGTGCAGATGCTTAACCAGATCTACGATAAACCAATAGCCGACAGGAAAATAATCAACGTTAAAATCGATGGATATGAACTGAAAATGGAGTTGGATACCGGCACTCCATGCGGTGTAATTGCAGAAGAAAAATTGCGAATCATCAAGCCCAGATTCACGTTGCAGAAAACGGATAGCCAATTTAAAAGTTACTCTGGTCATCATATTAATTGCCTTGGCCGCATTCCGGTCAATGTATCTGTTGGGTCAACCGTACGAAGGCTCAAACTATACGTTGTATCTGGAGTGTCTGATTCACTTTTCGGACGAGAATGGATCTCGCATTTTGGGGAACGGATAAATTTGAATCAAATCATCGCACCCGAAGCATCGGTCAACTCTCTCACATCCATCGAGTTGACTTCTGATCAAAACATACAATTATCGAATACTCTTAATTTGTTTGAAGATATTTTCAGCGACATTCCTGGTAACCAGCTAAAGTGCAACTGAAACCGTATTCGCCAGAGCTCACAGCGTACCATTTGCGTTGCGTGAACGACATGCTGCAGAAATCAGCAAGAAAATCGCCTCAGGGGTATGCGAGAGAGTAGATTACTCTGAATGGGCGTCTCCAACACGACTACGTGTGTTAAGAAAAACGGAAACTTGCGAATCACTAGCAAATCAAAAACGATAGTGGACGAACATCCAATACCTAAGATAGATGCAACTTTCAACAAAATGAAGGAAGCTTCTTTGTTTTGTCACTTGGATGTAACCGATGAATACACACACCTTCAGATTGATGGAAACTTCAACCACGTACTCACTCTGAACACGTCAACACATGGCCTCATACGTCCCTATAGAGCTCTATACGCATCGGCCAACATTCCTGCTATTTGGAAACGCCGTATGGAAACTCTGCTAAATGGTTTGGAAAACGTTGTTAGTTTCAACGACGACATTATCTTGTTTGCAAAGGATTTCGATGAATTGCTTCAAGTGATAACCACGGCATTAGGTCGGTTGAGACTACACGGATTACGACTGAACCGGTCAAAATGCGTTTTTGCGACCCCACAACTCGAGTGTTTGGGTCATAAAATAGATCGACACGGATTGCATAGATCAGACACTACGTCCATCCAACAAGGAGGAACTGCAACTGTTCCTAGGTAAGGCCACCCATTACAGTTCATTCATTCCAAACATTTCTCCCCGAGCAGGATGTTTACCCGAACTGCTTTTAGCAGACACATTCAAATGGACACCAGAAGCAATCCAGGCTTACCATGACATGAAAGAGGTTTTGTTATTACCAGTGCTGCTATATTTCGACAATCTAAAACGACGTTCACAAATGGAAACATTTCAATCACAAGTTTACCTTGTTTTCTTCACATCGAATCTAGTCAACATCGCTTTTGACATTTCGAAACATTTTTCTCTTTCGCTTTGGCAAAAATGAAACTCATAGGCTAAGCTCACTCATCACAGTTGCCGTTGATTTTCAACGTTGTTATTTTGACTCTGAAATAGTAACCATTTGATACTCATTTCTCTTACTGTCAATTTCATCGCCTTATTCCGTCGATTGTTGGTCACTGACGAAGAGCTTCAAAGTGAATCAAAGTGAAAAATGGAGGTTCCTAAAACGTCAACCGGAAAACCGCGGAAGCGTAATGCAGACAAACCCTCGTTGTCTGAAATTGCTGCCAAAGAATCGATGTAGAAAGTAAGGGTAGTTACACTCAAGCTAACTTCGATATCGGCAATTTTATAAGGCACTTCCGAACCATACACACTGAGGTGGCCATATCAAAAAACCTATTTTCGGAGCTGACAAACACCGTCAAAAAGCCTCGGATGGTTTCCAAACGGCAATTTCCTATTGACAAGCAACTTTATGTAGACGTTAAGCTGATTACATATCACAACCGCCCGCTTTTTTTTTTTTTTTTTTAACTCTTTATTTGTTCCAAATTTATTCATATTTACATTTCATGTTAATCTAGGTGCTCCAGCTACTACCGTAACGTATCAACCTTAATTGTTAAAATATGTATCTAATTTTGTTTACATTGTTCATGCCTTAGCAGTTCAGTATTTTAAACAGGTTTTTATTCCTGCGTGTCAGTATAACAATAATAATCTTAAAACTAAAAACAAACTAAAATTAATCTTAACTAAGCATAAAGGGAATAAATCATTGCAATAGAAGATTGCAACGATTTTTGTCTGAAATTATTAATTATTTTGTTGGACATTTGTTCTAAAGTCTCAACATTCGAAATTCTATGTACTTCGTTAGTACTGTACCAAGAAGGCAGCTTCAAAATCATCTTCAGAACTTTGTTCTGAATCCTTTGAAGTATTTTTTTCCTGGTAGCACAACAACTAGACCATATTGGAACAGCATAAAGCATGGCCGGTCTAAAAATTTGTTTAAATATCAGTAGTTTGTTCTTCAGACATAGTTTGGATTTTCTGTTTATAAGAGGATATAAACATTTTATATATTTATTACATTTGGCTTGAATGCCTTCAATGTGATTTTTAAAATTTAATTTTTGATCAAGTAATAGACCAAGGTATTTCACTTCGCTTGACCAGGAAATTGGAACACCGCTCATAGTAACGATGTGACTACTACTAGGTTTCAAAAAAGAAGCTCTAGGTTTATGTGGGAATATTATTAGTTGAGTTTTGGAAGCGTTGGGAGAAATCTTCCATTTCTGTAAATAAGAAGAGAAAATGTCCAAACTTTTCTGCAGTCTCCTGCAAATGACACGAAGACTTCTTCCTTTAGCGGAGATGCCTGTGTCATCAGCAAACAAGGATTTCTGACAACCCTGAGGCAAATCAGGGAGGTCGGAAAGTAAAAATGTTATATAGTATCGGCCCAAGAATGCTACCCTGAGGAACTCCAGCTCTAACAGGTAGTCGATCAGATTTGGAATTCTGATAATTTACCTGCAGAGTTCTGTCAGTTAAATAATTTTGAATTAATTTTATAATATAGAGCGGAAAATTAAAGTTTTTCAATTTAGCAATCAAACCTTCATGCCAAACACTGTCGAATGCTTTTTCTATGTCTAGAAGAGCAACTCCAGTTGAGCAGCCTTCAGATTTGTTTGAACGAATTAAATTAGTAACTCTCAAAAGTTGATGAGTAGTTGAATGGCCATGGCGAAATCCAAATTGCTCATCTGCAAAAATTGAGTTTGTATTGATGTGAAGCATCATTCTATTCAAAATTAGCTTTTCAAAAAGTTTACTGATTGAAGGAAGTAAACTTATTGGTCTATAGCTAGAAGCTTCAGCTGGATCTTTCTTGGGCTTCAAAATTGGAACAACTTTGGCATTTTTCCATTTGCCAGGAAAGTATGACAAATGAAAACATTTAATAAAAATAATTGTACCATGAAAGACAAGGTACTCACTGGGAGTTTTTTGATGAGTATATAGAAAATTCCATCATCACCTGGAGCCTTCATATTTTTTAACTTTTTAGTTATAGTTTTTACTTCATCCAAATCAGTACCCCAGGATTCATCAAAAATATTTTCCCTTGAGGAAATATTCAGATAATCAAGAGAAACCTGATTCTCAATAGGACTAGTAAGACCCAAACTGAAATTATGGGAACTCTCAAACTGCTCAGCAAGTTTTTGAGCTTTTTCCACATTTGTTAGCAATATTTTATCACCTTCTTTGAGCGCTGGAATAGGCTTTTGAGGTTTCTTTAAAATTTTGGAGAGTTTCCAAAAAGGTTTGGAACTCGGCTCTAATTTTGACACATTATTTTCGAATTGTTTGTTCCTCAGGGCAGAGAAGCGTTTTTTAATTTGTTTTTGCAAATCTCGCCAGATAACTTTCATGGCGGGATCGCGTGTTCTTTGATATTGTCTTCTACGGATATTTTTCAGACGGATCAAAAGCTGAAGATCGTCGTCTATTATAATTGTATTGAACTTTACCTCGCATTTTGGAACTGAGACAGCTCTTGCTTCAACTATGGAAGTAGTCAGAGATTCAAGAGCATCATCGATATCATTTTTAGTTTCCAAAGGAAGATAAGGATCAAAGTTATATTCCATGAATGTTTGATATTGGTTCCAATCAGCTCTATGATAATTGAAAGTAGAACTGTTGGGATTAGAAATTATTTCTTGAGATATTTCAAAAGTTACAGGAAGGTGATCCGAACCGAAGTCAGCATGGGTAACCAATTGGCTACAAAGTTGACATGAATCAGTTAAGACCAAATCAATAGTTGAGGGATTTCTGGCAGAAGAAAAGCAAGTTGGGCTGTTTGGGTATTGGATAGTGTAATAACCCGCAGAACAATTATCAAATAGTATATTACCATTGGAATTACTTTGAGCATTATTCCACGATCGGTGTTTTGCATTAAAATCACCAATAATGAAGAATTTTGACCTATTACGGGTAAGCTTCTGTAGGTCACCCTTGAGAAGATTCTTTTGCTGACCTACGCATTGGAATGGTAAATAGGCAGCTAATAGTGTAAGTTGACCAAATTTTGTTTCAACAGAAACCCCCAAAGTTTCAAAAACTTTGGTATCAAATGAAGAAAGAATTTGATGTTTGATACGCCTATGAACAATTATGGCAACGCCACCACCTGGACTTTCAAGACGATCATTGCGGTGTACGAAATAATTAGGATCCCTTTTTATTTTATCACCTGGTTTAAGAAAAGTTTCAGTTACAACGGCAATATGCACGTTATGAACTCGTAAAAAGTTAAACAGCTCGTCTTCATTATTTTTAAGAGATCGAGCATTCCAATTTAAAATATTCAGTGTCTTAATACCCATTGCTGAATTTCAGGGTCATGACAATATTGTTTGCAAATTTTATACCAGTTTGAATTGCATCAAACATGGAGTTTGTATTTAACATTCCATTAATCATATCGATTAATGATTTCTGTAAAAAATCCATTTTTGGAGCGGTTATGCTACCTAAGTCAAAATCTTCAACATTTCTGGTAGAATTTTGGTTTCTACCGGCTGTAACGGCAGCGTAGGAAGCTCCATTACCTAGCTGTACATTGCTACCAGCAGGTAAGAATTGAGCATTGAAAACTTGTGCTCTGTTTGTACTTACGGGTACATTTGTACTTCGCTGACCATTGTTAACAGCAGATAGCAGTGGAAAATTTGACGGTTGGGCATTGATCGTACCTTCCGGTACGAATGTTGGATTTCCTCCTCGATGACCGTTGTTAACAGCCGAGGAATAATTACCTGGTCGGGAACGTGAAGCGGTCCCTACCTGATGCTTAGCACGAAAATTCAAGATCGCTTTGCGAATGGCTCCAAAAAATAGGGGGTGGTCCCCAAAACACATATATAAAATTTTGGGCCTCCAGAAGGTGGCTGGGGGGAGAGGGACCCCACAATGCCTGCCATTTGGCCTCCTTGGGAATTTTTTCCGCCGCGCCCCTCCCCGGTGGTTTTTGCGGCGGGGGGGGGGTGGATTTTTTCCTTTTTCGTTCCCTTATTCTGGGGGGGGTTTTTTTCTGGGGTTTTTTTATAAAAATGGGGTTTTTTTCTGCTAGACCTTTTAAGACCACCTTGAACAGACGTTCAGTTTTGGTGTCATGTGTAAAGAATTTGATGCCTCTTTGAGCAAGATACTCCACGAGAAGTTTAAATCCGATCAAGGTTTCAGCCAATACACGGCATTCACCCCGACGACCAATTTGAAAGGAAAATTTAGAATCTTTAATGAAATTCGTGAGTTCCTTACGGAGCCCATGAAAATCAGATGTTGTTACCACAATAGGTGGAACCTTTTCTTTCCCTGCATTAATTCGGGAATGCTTCGAAGATTTTTGCCTGACTGATGGATCATTCTCATCATCAGTCAGAATATCGAATTGATTGCTCAAATCAATATTGTTAGAAGGGGAATCCAGAGATTGTCCCTTTCTTTTGCGTTTAGGCGCCATTTTCTCCAAAATGATTAGAATTTATACGTTTTCTCCTAATCAACTTCCAAGCAGATTCTACAAGAATCCGAAGGGTCAAAGAGGAATTTTCCAAATCGATATCCAAGTCGGATTACCTCGCGTAGGGTCCAGACAAGGATCGAAAAGGAATAAGGGTAAAAAATAAAAAATGTGCAGGTAATGTTAAGCACTGAAAAGTGCTGTTTGATTTTGTTATAGCTTTAGGTAGCAAAAATACTTCCTTCAGCAAAAGAAAATAGAACCGCACGGCATGAGAGCTCGATGCGGACTTACTAGCGATTTAGCTGCTAGTTACAAACCATCCGTGGTACAACCCATCCGGTTCGAAGGACCAAAATGTTGGGGAACCGATCCTTTACTCCTTCGATCCTATGTGGCTCCTCATCACTCGACCGGGTTTGTTGGTTGATGAGTCGTTGGAGTGTTTCTTCCAAGAAAATTTAGTGGGCCATTCCTCCTTCAAATCAATTAACACACACTCGCGGATAAACAGTATATTTACAATAAACACAAACTACACATTTTACATTTATTTTCTTCTTAATCCTAACATTAAAACAACTATACTAAACAATTTGAAAAAAAAAACCACGGGCCATGCGAAACCCTTCACCGACGTGCTGGCGATGAGGTCCTGCTCTCTCATCACCTCCAGATTACTCCCTTGTCTCCGATCGGCATAATTACCACTCTCATCGTAAGGTAGGTGACGTAATCGATGGCTCTCATGATCTCCCTGACATTCTCGCTCACGGCTCTCCTCAGCTTAGAAAGTGATGGCTTGCGAAGCTAATGGGCATTTATTCGGGATCTATACAGGGTTGTAGTTTGTGAGGGGACGACGATGACGCACCTACACATACATAAATATCACTTATAGCTGCTACATTTTTTTTAGTTTCAAATAAATAAATTGTTGGCAGCAACTGTTGTTTTTTTTTTTTAAGATTCTGTTAATTCAACAAAATATATTTTTCTCTGCTTTTTTGACATTTTCTAAAAACAACAATATTCTGTGTTCAATCAATAAAGATTTATTGTTGTATTCAACAATAAAAATTATTAACCGGGGAATGATAATCTTTTTATTGTTGTTTTTAATACAGAATATCATTGATATTAAAAAAAAAAACTTTTCGCTGCGTGTACGACAACTAGAGTCATTTAATGACTCTTTGCAGCTAAGTTGCGTTGCAGCTGGAAAAGTCGACCTGAGCGCGTTACAAAAATGCCCTGTAGCCTTACGAATGTTGGCGTATGGTTCCTCAGCTAGTTTTCTCGGCAAATATGTGAGGATTGGGAGCCAAAAACTCATTGTGATTTTTTTTCAATTCTATGGGCTGCTCTGGGGTTCCATCTCATCTCTAATGAGAGAGCGCAAAGAATAAATTTCATGCTTCTTCTTTTATTTAATCTATTCAAAATTCAAATTTCATAATGCTGTCAAGTTATTTTTATTTTATTTCAACTTCACCTTAATTTCGATATCGTTATTAATAGTAAGAATTAGATTATTGACGTTTGTACACCTCGTGGATTGAGTTACGACGATGAGTAATTCGTTGAGGACATTGCATGCCACCACGAAACGAAACCAGTTACTGATACGTTTCTTCACGCAATAATCTTCATGAATACACTCCTCGATCGCTCACCTGGCCACGTCCATGCAATCGTTGGTGATAGGGAGGATTTGGTATCTACCTTAAGAAGACACGGGGAACCCACGTAGCCTTCAGTAGATATCAAAGGAAAAGGGAAAGGAATAGTCAGAGAGAATAGTTGAACAGAATGCCCTGTTTGGTGTACAGAACAAAAATTTATTTTAAAATGGTCGTTGGGAGCATCTAGTCCAAGAAGGTAAAGTGATGCTCCATTTATCTTCAAACGCTTGGGACTTTAACTGTAGTCCTTGTCCCATATGGCTCATGGTTATAGCGCCAATATTCGCTCTCTAATAAGAGAAGAATGTCTGAAACTATAAGAAAGGGTGGTGAAAGAGAAAAATCCTGATCCCCAGTAAACCTGTCGAAAGTTTCTAATAATACTGTATAATACTGTATACGTAGTTTTCACAAACCAATTCATACTGTTTGCCATATTTTTATGTTCTTCGTGGGTAACACTATTTATTTGGAATGTTTCACGCGTAACAAATTATGTGTATTAATATGATGAATTCACCACGCCAAAAAACGACTTTTTTTTCAAATATTTTATGAACACTTCAAATTTATAAGCCTAAATTTTGATCACATAAGGTCTATACGTTGGTTATAGTGTTGTCAAATTTTTAGCCAAAAATATTGATAATTCACAAAGTAACGGAAGGTTGAACATGGCGTTTTTTGGAAGTAAAATTTTGCTCGCCTTTTTTTGCTACTGGAGTGTACTTCCTGTGCCAAAAACTATTTCCCCTTTTAGAATTGTGAACAAACATAAACGTCAGATATATGCACGGTCCGGAGAAAATACTCAAAAATAATGTAAGCATTAATATTGTAACCAAAAAAAAAATTTCATCTTCGAGTTAACAACCACGGAACGAAAGCCAAATTTGTGGCAAAACCTCCATCACGCCAGCAATTGTGTGTTTTATTAATGATCAAATCCTTGCAACTCTCATCCCCATATTTTTTCCGTCACGAAAGGAAAATTCCTCCCACCCAACCAGAAGGAGCTAATGATGTAAAAGCGATCCCAGATACACATTCCGATTCCGTATCGGAAGCCACACTCACCTCCTTCCACTGCGCCCACCGGACGAGCACTTGCAAGAACAACCCTCCTGATGTTAAAAAATACAACCCCAAAGAGAAGGCCGGAGCTAGGACCAAGTAGCAATCCCTTCCTCACCGTGCTTGCGCTCGTCGTGCTAATTGTTTCTCGGTTTTTCCGTAGCCGTAGTCACTCCTGTTTGCTCGACAAAGCTGATTTCCATCCCAAAGTGGGTGGGCTGAACGGGGGGGCAGGGTTGATGTGTATACATAAGTCGTCTAATTTTACACTTGAGGATAATTTAACATGACGACGATGGAGTTGGTTAGCCATATCGGATAGGCTAACGAGTCGAGTTCTTTTCGAGTAATTGACGTAACGGAGCAGCAGGCTGAGGAGGGGGGTGTTTGAATAAAGTACTCTAAATTAAGGGACGTGTTTATGATTTTTTCAATTTCTCTCTTTGCGCTGGGCTTGCTCGCAGTCTGTCAGTAGGCGCTGGAATTACGGAAAACGAGTCCTCCGTCCAAGTCCCCAACCAGATGGATGGATGGAGGCGAAAAATTGCTGCCGGAGAGGCTGAGGCGTCGTCGCCGATGTTGGTCGGTTGGTTGTTTGACTCGGGATTTTGCCAGAGCTATAAGCTTGGTGTTGTAGGAATGCATAATTAATGGGAGTACGTGTTTTTGATCTTTTTATCTGATTTTTTACTGCTAAGTGAGTGGAGTGTGATAAATTGGGATTAATGTGTTTTTATTTAGCAGTTGTTTTGCGCATTTAAAATAGTCCTCATTTGCTTTGCTCGTGCTGATACCGGAGCTGGATAGGAGGAGGTAAGGCACAAAGATGGTGAGTGATTTATGTAATATTAACAAGTTCATAAAAGCGTAATCGGAGCTTACGCTCATTTTTTGGTGGCCTGGAGGGAATGTGTTTTATCGCAGTGAAGTTCGCTATCTTGACGGTTATGAATCGGTGGTGAATATTTATTTACGAGAAATTATTGTAAATTGACTTTGGATAGCCAAAGCAACGTCTTTTTATCATAACAGAGAAACACACTCCAGATCTGCTTATAAACCAACACATCATGAGTAATGTGTATTACATTCCGCATAACAAACAAGCACATCCACCAAAAAGGGTAATCAAATTTTCATTCAAATTATAACAGCACAACGAGCTACCGACGAAATGGAGCAGAAAGCCAACCACTGCACCGGAGGAGGTCGTGCTTTTATTCAAAAATTAGGCACCCAAATAGCAGATAATGTTGCAATTTAGTTGCGTTTAAGAAAACATTTTCTTGTCCAAACGACAACTACTCAGAATGCAAACCGAAATTAATGCAAATCTGCTCCAGCGATTCCCGGCCACTTGACTTGTGGCTTCGGATCGTCAATCAACAACCGAGTCCCATCAATCGCACCGCACACCCTGCCCGATTCTCCCCGGCCCGGTCACAGTCATAAATCAGAGGTATTGTATACGAGCTACTCGGGAGGGGTTCACCCCCACCCAGCTCATTAGCGATGGCCCACGCGGGGAAACAAATTGTGATCGCAGTAACCAGTGGGTGTAGTGTAAACTAGACAACGGCTACGACAGAGCCTGACACGGAATTTGTCACGGTCGATAAAAGCTAGTTAGTAGAGCGATATCATTGCCGATCGTCACGACATGGCACGAAATAAATTCCGAATGAAAAATGCTTTGTGCAATAACGTTTTAAAGCGAGTCCGTATTTATTTTTTCTAACTTTTGCTTTCCTTTACTTTAACATTTTTTTTTTTAATAGTCAGATCATTATTCCGAGTTAACGCGCAAATTTCAACCAGTGTATGATTTTGCTGTCAGTAGACCTGTGCGCCGATCTATTTTGAATCGGCGGCGGCGTGTATGGTATCTTTAAACGGCGGCGGCGGCGTTGGCGGCGGTGGCGGCGGTGGCGGCGGTGGCGGCGGTGACGGCGGTGGCGGCGGTGGCGGCGGTGTCGGCGGCGCGGATTGGCGCGGGCATATATTATCGTCTCAATATTTCCTTATGCTTATCCCTTTTAACTGTTTGGCTGTTTGGCTCTCAAAATGCTATAATGCACTGTAAATAATATTGGATCACTCCAAGTCTTATATTTAAATAGAGGGCCCGCATATCCATAGTGTTATATGACTCAGGTTGATGAATTGACGTGTGTATGTGTGTATCTGTATGTGTGTGTACAAAAATATGAGACTTAACATTATAGAATTTGTTCAAAACAAGTCGACGGGGAATTCAGCTTATGTCTTTATTACTAAACTTAACAAAACCGTTTTTTCAGCGTTCAGAGTTCAATTGCCAAGAGACGCTCTGCACATTTCGTAATTGTCGTGTATGAAAATAGTTTAGTTTAGGTCTTCACGAAGATGGTGAGTAAAGTTTTCAGCGCTGGCAGAAATCGAATACAATTTCACGGGGAATCTATTTATAATAAATTAACGAATAATGATATATTCAAAAAATAATAATATAATAACAACAGAAAAGTATATTATAAAGTACTGATTCGACATATTATTAATTTTGTACCCTGATCTTTAATGTACCTTAGAATAGAACACTCTTGTAATATAAAGAGCGAAATAGATGGATCTGAAAATCTAAAAATCTAAATATATAAAAATTTTAAAAATCTAAATCTCTTAAAATCTTAAAATCTTAAAATCTTAAAATCTTAAAATCTTAAAATCTTAAAATCTTAACATCTTAAAATCTTAAAATCTTAAAATCTTAAAATCTTAAAATCTTAAAATCTTAAAATCTTAAAATCTTAAGATCTTAAAATCTTAAAATCTTAAAATCTTAAAATCTTTAAATCTTTAAATCTTTAAATCTTTAAATCTTTAAATCTTAAAATCTTAAAATCTTAAAATCTTTAAATCTTTAAATCTTTAAATCTTTAAATCTTTAAATCTTTAAATCTTTAAATCTTTAAATCTTTAAATCTTTAAATCTTTAAATCTTTAAATCTTTAAATCTTTAAAAAAAAAAAAAAAAAAAAAAAAAAAAAAAAAAAAAAAAAAAAAAAAAAAAAAAAGAAAAAAAAAAAAAAAAAAAAAAAAAAGAAAAAAAGAAAAAAAAAGAAAAGGGGGAAAAAGGAAGAAAAGAAGAAAAAAAAAGAAAAAGAAAAAAAGGAAAGGGGAGGAAAGAAAAGGGCGATACGGTCAAAATTTGGTCAATATCAACTTGACGTATTTCTTTCAATTTTGCATTTTAAGAAACCTGAACACCCCCTCATTTTGAAGGTGTGTGTGTGTAGAATGTTGCTTCTATTTTGATTTTGGAATTCACTCTTCAGTTGTCAAAATGCCGTCCAAGCAAGAAGAGCAGCGTATCAAAATTTTTGCTCGCGCATCGCGAAAATCTGAGTTACTCGCACGCAAAGTTGGCAAAATCGCTAAAAGTTGCCAAATCAACGGTTACAAATGTAATTAAAGTGTTTGGGGAACGTTTGTCGACAGCCAGGAAGTCTGGATCGGGGGGGAAATCGAAAACCGGAAGCCGCTGAGACGACAAAGAGAGTTGCCGGTAGTTTCAAGCGAAACCCTAACCTATCTCTCCAAGATGCCGCAAATAAGCTGGGTGTATCGTCTACAACCGTGCATCGAGCCAAAAAACGAGCCGGACTATCGACTTACAAGAAGGTAGTGACTCCAAATCGCGATGATAAACAAAATACGACGGCCAAAGCGCGATCCCGGAGGCTGTACACGGCGATGCTGACGAAGTTTGACTGCGTGGTAATGGACGAAGAAACCTACGTCAAAGCCGACTACAAGCAGCTTCCGGGACAGGAGTTTTATACGGCAAAGGAAGGGGAAAGGTAGCAGATATTTTCTACACACGAAACTGTCAAAGTTCGCAAAGAAATATCTGGTTTGGCAAGCCATCTGTACCTGTGGCTTGAAAAGCAGCATTTTCATAGCTTCCGGGACTGTCAACCAAGAAATTTACGTGAAAGAGTGTTTGAATAAACGTCTGCTGCCTTTCCTGAAGAAACACGGTTGTTCCGTACTGTTTTGGCCGGATTTGGCATCTTGCCATTACGGTAAAAAGGCCATGGAGTGGTACGCCGCCAACAACGTGCAGGTGGTTCCCAAGGACAAGAACCCTCCCAACACGCCAGAGCTCCGCCCAATTGAGAAATACTGGGCTATTGTCAAGCGGAACCTAAAGAAGACCAAAAAAACTGCTAAGGACGAGCAGCAGTTCAAGGCAAACTGGCTTTCTGCGGCGAAGAAGGTGGACAAGGTGGCTGTACAAAATCTGATGGCAGGGGTCAAGCGTAAGGCCCGGCAATTCGGATTTGGAAAAGCGGAAGCCTAACTGAATATTTTTCCTGAATTTTATACTAATTGAACTTGAAAAAGAAATTTAATTTGATTTTTTAAATAAACGATTTCACCGATTTACACGCGTTTTCCCTTGACCAAATTTTGACTGTATCACCCTTTGTGTAGCTGGAAGAATTAATATTTTTTTCTTGAAAAAATTATAAAATAATTCAATGCAAAAATCTGGAATGTCCAATCACTGTTTATTTACAGTGGACGGTTAGGGTTGGCTTTGGACCTTCCCCAGCCGAAAAAATGTCAAGTGTGGTGGAAAAAAAGCCGGTTGGTTTTAGCCCCGTCCAGACAACAAGCTTTGTATTACTTGATATAACGAATCTTGATATGAGACGTCAGATGCATTATTTCCAGTGAAACTAAATATACGAACAGTGATATTAAGCTACTTTTCCAGGGGATCAGTCGGTGTCTGGAGGCGGTACTTTTTTTTTTTTTTGTTAGAAAATTAGCCTCGGAATTACCGATTCGTTAAACATGAAGAAAATATGAAAGTTTGAAGGTAACTCTTTGCCCTACCATATTTAAAACATTACTCAAGCATAGATAGATAGTTGTGTTTTATTCGCCAATATTCACTACAATTTTAGTTTATTTCTCAATAAATGGTAGTCTCATACCTCGGAATGTTTTTTTGCTGAATTTTAATCCCCAGTGCACATTCAATGTGGCCGGATTTTTTATTTTCCGTGTCGAAATTCCATCAATCTCACCCCTTTAAATTTACCTGAGAACAAAATCCTTGGACAAGATTCCTGAGGGGGTAGGCTACCATTTTTAATTTCAGGACAATCGGAGCTTTGAATAAGAAAAAGTATACATAGCCATGCAACCTGACGTTACCTTGTTAACCTAAGAAATTCTAAGAAAAATTCATCAATTTCATTACTAATAAAACTTACTTGCTGAATGTTAACGAACTATCGATTGCAGGATCGTTCTCAATACCTCGATCCCTGCAAATTAAGACCAGCCTTTTGTTTTGCTTCGACTAAACATGTTTTTACAAAACACTTTGTCAGGAAGCAGATGATGAGTAAAACCTTCCTTCCTTTAGCATTTCAAGCTTATTGCTTTCACAATTAGCTTATTGCTTGCTCCTCAACTTAGTGTTCTAAATGCACTTCCACAGTTATTAATTGAAAGCTTTCGATGCCAAGTACCATTTTTGCATTAGTATAATTGAGTGGCAAGTACAATGATACCCTATGCCCAGGGAGTCGAGAAATTTTCCTAACGAAAAATTCTAGACCAGACCGGGAATCGAACCCAGCCACCTCCTGCATGGTGTTGCTTTGTAGCTGCGCCTTTACCGACTGAGCTAAGGGAGGACCCAGGATGGAGTAAAACCATTTTTGACATATTTTGGAGCACCAATTTTTTTTCACACATCGCTATAGTAAATAGCTATAGTTTTTTTTTTCACACATCGCTATAGTATTTGTGGTATCAATATGTACACTCGCGATGGAAATTTTCTCGACATTTAAAGGCGGACAGTTTATTATTTTTAAATTCAAACTCACTCGCGAAATTGCTGGAAGTCGAAACATCGAAAATGTACTCTGCGATTGCTAGAACGAAACGACAAAGCGGATCCCCGTCTCACACGCACCCTCTGGATGGCACATCGCATCGAAATGTCATCATTTGTAATTAAAGCAGGTTTCTAAAGGGCTAATGAACATAATTGAAGGGATGCATACACGGTGAAAAATAACATCGGCGCGCCTCAAATTTCCCGGCGGCGTGGGCAAAAAAATGCAGCGGCGTCTTAAGTCATGTTTTTGAACTCAATATGGTGTTGCGACAATAGAAAGTGAGAAATCTTATGGATTTTGGCTAGAAAATTCAAAACGTTTTCAGAAAACAGACGCGAATTATGTTATAAAACGTTATAAAATATGATTGTCAAGGCCGATTTTTCACAAATTCCTAGAAAATAATTCTGCACAACAAAAAAGAAAAAAGAGAGGGAACCAGGGGGTTAGTCACTCTGCCACGTTGTGTTTGTGTTTCAGTGTGTCGAAAGGTGTTTCTGTGTTTCAACTTATCTGTCAATACTACAATCGAAAATGTATGCTTATTGGCAACCATGGAAAAGGTGCCGGTTAATTTACGCACACTTATGCATCATTTAAATCACATGAGTGCAAGCGAGAGGGAAACAAAACAGTGAGAAAACAAACAACCGATGCGTGTAAGTGGTGCCAGATATGAATTTATCTTTTATGTGGTGGCGAGTGTGTTTGAAGTGTGGCGGATTGTGTTTTTTAGGGTGGTAGTGCGTACCCCTGTGTAGAGATTTTGTGTATGGGGGGGAAAATGAAATGAAATATGATAAATGGTGGTGGTGGTGGCAGGTCCTGGGGAGAGGAAATAATTAGATAAGTTGGTACAAGTGAGGGAATAGGAGGGAAAAAGATCGTTGTGGTGCCAGGGGAAGAAATGGGAAAAAAATGAGTGTGGGGAGGGAATAGATAAAAGAAATGAGGGTATGACCTGACATCCTCCAAACTATCCAGAACTTCGACAAATCGGACGATTTTGGGCTGATTGTCTGAAAATGGAAGGAAAATCAAATCAGTCAGTTCAAGAGTTCAAAAAGAAGTAGACAAAGGCTCGCAAGGTCAGGGCTAGAAAAGCTTGTCTTAACACCAATGGCAGGAGTTAAATAAAAAGTTCGTAACTTTGAACGTGAACGTGAAATTTAAATGTTTGAGAGCGGAGATGTTAAAGAATTGGTTCGTATTTATTTTGGGCTGATAATATTTATCCTATAATAGGAAAATATTAATCCGTACATACTTTTGAAAAAGCAGTAAATTATTGGTAGTTCTTGAGCTGTTGACTTAAGTCATGTTTTTCGAACATAATTAGCAAATTACTCAGAAGTAAGGTCTGTATCCACATTAATCAAAACACCTTCAAATCACTGTCACTTTTGAAATATTATGCACGTTGAGTGAAAATTTTGCTGAGGCATAGTTGGAATTATTTGATGAAAAAGCCAAAGATTGGTGTTTAAAAGTCCATGTTAAGTGTTCAAGATGGCAACGAATGAAAAGCACGGGTTCGAGCAGATTTTGTACGGACATAAGGCAAACTACGTATTGACATGTCAAAACGGGAACTTGCGAAAAAATTGGATTTACCTAAATCCACTGTTCACGGTGTGATAAAGTCATTTTGCGTTTGACGGTCGATAGGAAACCGAAAAGTGATAAACGGGGGGAGGTAGCTCAACAAATCTTCCGGTCCGCCTCTAAGCATCTTGCTATGATGTACCAGGTGGGTCTTCACCGATTGCCTGTCGATCTGCCGAATTTGGAAGACGTCTGCATTGAGTTATATCAAATTATAATAATCCGTCCACTATATCAAAACAAAACATTGCGATTGGTTGGGCGGATTGGAGATAATGAAATCATTGGGACCAAGTCTCCTCCGGGTGGTGCTAAATCGATGAGTTTGGACATCAATAGAAGCTGGGGGAGTAACGCCCAACGTAGTGGATGGATAGGTGGATAGTTCTTAAAGGCTTCTATGAGAACGGAAGTGGATAAGGCTTGCTTCATTTAGAATTGGAACAAACTTTTGCTCATATTGTGGCGCTCCTGGTGGACGGATTTGGAAGTTCTTGGCGCCCACGTGTCGGGAATTTTGTCAGCTTCACGTATGTATTTTTGACATTCCGCAAATCGACTGTACTTTGTAAACAATCAACATGGAAGCCGAAAGAAGGAAAAAATTGTGCACAGTTATTTGGAAAATCCATTGTGGTCTGCATCTAGGCTAGCTAAACAGCTGAAATTGCCCAGAAATACCGTATGGCGCGTTATCAAACGGTATAAGGAAACATTGACGACGATTCGGAAGCCTCAAGCCAATCGTCGGAGTGGAACTGTCGACCGGAAACTGCGTGGTAAGATTTTGAAGACGATTAAGAGGAATCCCAATCTGTCGGACCGTGATTTGGCCAGAAAATTCGGTGCTGCCCATAGTACCGTGAGGAGAACTCGACTCCGGGAAGGAATCAAGTCGTATCGAGCTAGCAAACAGCCAAATCGGACCATAAAACAGAATAGTGTGGCCAAAATCCGTGCTCGGAAGCTATACGACCAGGTGCTGACCAAGTTCGACGGGTGTCTTCTGATGGACGATGAAACCTATGTCAAGGCTGACTTCGGGCAAATCCCAGGTCAAAAATTTTACTTGGCAACGGCTCAGGGGGATGTTCCAGCCAAATTTAAATTTGTTTTTGCCGACAAATTTGCACGAAAATTCATGATTTGGCAGGGCATTTGCAGCTGTGGCAAAAAAACGAAAGTTTTCGTTACAAATAAGACAATGACGTCGGAACTATACCAAAAAGAGTGTCTCCAAAAACGAATTTTGCCGTTCATTCGATCCCACGACCATCCCGTAATGTTTTGGCCAGATTTGGCAAGCTGTCATTACAGCAAAGTCGTTCAAGAATGGTATGCAGAGAAAGGGGTCCAGGTTGTTCCGAAAAACCTTAACCCACCCAACTGCCCCCAGTTCCGCCCTATTGAGAAATACTGGGCAATCATGAAGAGGAGACTCAAGGCAAAGGGAAAGGTTGTCAAAGACATCAATCAGATGAAGACCTGGTGGAATAAGATAGCTAAAACGATGGACGAAGAAGGTGTGCGCCGCCTAATGAGCCGTGTTACAGGAAAAATTCGAGAATTCCTTCGAAACCGTGACGAATAATTTTATCCGTATTTTTCTTAAAAGTATGAAGAAAACGCTACATTTGTATAAAAAAGATCTTGAATTCAATAATAAATAACTGAAATACAGGCAATTGTTTTTGTTCCAATTCTATCTGAAGCAAGCTTTAAGAGGAAACCGAGAAGTGATAAATACAAATGGTCGTGCTGCTCCTGTCATGGACCGATAGGTGAAGAGGATATTGAAGGAAAACCCAAATATCTCTGTTCAAAGGGTGGCTCGTAATAAAGGAATGTCACCTGGTGTTGTCCAAAAATCAAAACAGCGTTTGGGGCTGAAGTCGTATAAATTAAAAACAATTCCAAATCGCAACGACAAACAGAACTTGGCAGCAAAATTCGCGAGCTTAACGTTAGTACTGCTAATATCTGACGAAGTTTTCATGAGTCGTTAAGGACGATGAGATCCTGCTGTGCTACTGTGTCCTGGAGGTTTTCAAGCAGCTTTCATGGCTTGTTTTCTATTCTGCTATGGCCATAAATGCTCTGAGCATTTCAAGACAAAGAAGGCATTGAAATTTCACAAATATCTTTTTTGACAAGCAATTTGCATATCTGGTATAAAGAATAAATCTCTTGTCACTTTAGTGTAAATTTAGAATAAATCTTTAGTCACTTTAGTGGCTCCTAAAATCATCTGGTCCATCAAGGTTGAACTTCTTCCAGTCACCGAAAACCTCGTTCAAACATTCATCGTCCCAAAACCGGTATTTCTCGGTCAAGTCAAATGGGCTTTCTTATTACGACGTAGCAGCCGTGCTGCAAGCGTCGCTGATATGAACGAATGATTGGGAAACTCGTTTAAAACTTGACGAATCCGACGGGCAGATATCGACGAACTCATTTCCAGAACTCATTGCAGAACGCACATAAGCCACGTTGTCTATTTGGAAGAGAAAGAGTGGGAGGAAGTTGGCCAGAACACATGCTCCAGATAAATTAACAAAAATGTATGGACAAAGAACCACAAAGGAAGGCGTTCTTAAAATCCCATACATGACAACACGTGGTTAATGGCCCATCCTGTAGTTCTCAAAAAGCCAAATGAACTTATAAAAATCCCTTTAGATTGATGGGGACGTATCGTTGGCAATTAAGTTTGAATAATGGAAACGCGTGGTAGGATAAGTTGGCAAAAACTACAAACATAGAAATTTTGAATAAATGTAAATCAGGGCCATGCAGGGATTGAGCTACTATCTGGTCAACTTCGCTCGCTGTATATAAGGTCTGTATCCGCAATAATCCGGACACCTCAAAACATGAATAAAACATAAATTTTGCATTATATTTCCGTCGTAATTGTTTATTTCAGATTCATGCGATGTGTTTTAACAATTCGTGAAGACAAAACATAGTTATTCGGTATGTGCATAACATTTTCGAACTTTGCGCCTAACTCCATCCATTAGTGTTTGTACAGACTCTTCAGAAATCGTAGAAGCCGTCTTTGTCCAAATTTGCTGGAAGTGTTTGATGTCTTTGATTCCTTGCTTCTTTCCAGAAAGCTCTGGGCAATTTGGCGGGTTTGAGGTTTTTGGTACAATGTTCACTTGATTTGCTTGGTACCACTCCATCACAGTTTACGCATAGCGGCATGATGCAAAATCGGGCCAGAACAAAGGTTTTTATTTGTGATGTTTGATGAAGGGTAGCAATCGCTTCTGCAGACACTCGTTCTGATAGATCTCCTTGTTGATTGTGCCTGTAGTGACGAAAGATTTACTCTTTTTGCCACACGTGCAAATTGCTTGCCACAAAAGGTATTTTTTGGGAAATTTCGATGCCTTCTTCGTTCTGAAATGCTCAGCTGTAGCATTTCTGGCCATAGCAGAATAAAAAGCCAGCCCTGGAAACTGCTTAAAATCCTCTAGGACATAAGTTTCATCGTCCATAACAACGCATGAAAACTTCGTCAAATATTCGCAGTACAAGCGTCGAGCCCGTGATTTTGCTGCCAAGTTCTGTTTGTCGTTGCGATTTGGAACTGTTTTTACTTTATACGACTTAAGTCCCAAACGTTGTTTTGATTTTTGGACAAAACCAGGTGACATCCCTATTTTACGAGCCACCGTTCGAATGGAGAGATTTGGGTTTTTTGTTAATATCCTTTTCACCTTTCGGTCCATGACAGGATCAGCGCGTCCAATGTTTTTGTCACTTCTCGGTTTTCTATCCACCGTCAAACGTTCCGAAAATGATTTGAGCACATCGTGAACAGTGGATTTAGGCAAATCCAATGTTTTTGCAAGGTCACGTATTGACAAGTCAGGATTTGTCGTACGCCCGTATAAAATTCACTCGCGCACTTCTTTTTCTTTCGTCGTCATCTTGAATACTAAACATGAAATGTAAACATCAATCATAGTCTTTTTCATCATAGACTCTCAGCTATTCCACAGTGAAATTTGTCATTCCTAAGTTCAATATTTCAAAAGTTACAATGATTTGAAGGTGTCCGGATTAATGTGGATACAGACCTTACGCATCGCGAAAATCCGAGCTACTCGCACGCAAAGTTGGCAAAATCGCTAAAAGTTGCCAAATCAACCGTTACAAATGTAATTAAAGTGTTTGGGGAACGTTTGTCGACAGCCAGGAAGTCTGGATCGGGAGGAAATCGAAAACCGGAAGCCGCTGAGACGACAAAGAGAGTTGCCGGTAGTTTCAAGCGAAACCCTAACCTATCTCTCCGAGATGCCTCAAATAAGCTGGGCGTATCGTCTACAACCGTGCATCGAGCCAAAAAACGAGCCGGACTATCGACATACAAGAAGGTAGTGACTCCAAATCACGATGATAAACAAAATACGACGGCCAAAGCGCGATCCCGGAGGCTGTACACGACGATGCTGACGAAGTTTGACTGCGTGGAAATGGACGACGAAACCTACGTCAAAGCCGACTACAAGCAGCTTCCGGGACAGGAGTTTTATACGGCAAAAGGAAGGGGAAAGGTAGCAGATATTTTCAAGCACACGAAACTGTCAAAGTTCGCAAAGAAATATCTGGTTTGGCAAGCCATCTGTACCTGTGGCTTGAAAAGCAGCATTTTCATAGCTTCCGGGACTGTCAACCAAGAAATTTACGTGAAAGAGTGTTTGAATAAACGTCTGCTGCCTTTCCTGAAGAAACACGGTTGTTCCGTACTGTTTTGGCCGGATTTGGAATCTTGCATTACGGTAAAAAGGCCATGGAGTGGTACGCCGCCAACAACGTGCAGGTGGTTCCCAAGGACAAGAACCCTCCCAACACGCCAGAGCTCCGCCCAATTGAGAAATACTGGGCTATTGTCAAGCGGAACCTAAAGAAGACCAAAAAAACTGCTAAGGACGAGCAGCAGTTCAAGGCAAACTGGCTTTCTGTGGCGAAGAAGGTGGACAAGGTGGCTGTACAAAATCTGATGGCAGGGGTCAAGCGTAAGGCCCGACAATTTGGATTTGGAAAAGCGGAGGCCTAACTAAATATTTTTCCTGAATTTTACACGGTGTTCAATAAGTTCGAATACAAGTTTTCATCATTGCGTAGGTATGCGCCATGTACATATTCTGCATTGGTATTGGTGTCAGCTTTAGCTTCATTCATACGCTACCGAATGTGCGCGGTGTTGACATTCTGTTAGTTGTTGTTTGTTTGTTACGCGCGATGAAAGAGTATCGGGACTTCGTAATTAAGCGTTTTTTGAACGGTGAGCGACCCGGCGATATATTCCGGCTGCTGAAATCGCATGGGGTCAAGCGGAACTTTGTCTACACGACCATCAGGCGATACCGGGAGACGTCCTCGACCAATGACCGTGCGAGATCCGGTCGGCCGCGTTCAGCGAGGACGCCACGGGTCATCAAGATCGTGAGGGAGCGAATTCGGCGCAAAAAGAACCGCTCAATCCGGAAAACGGCTGCAGATCTCAACGTTTCCATTGGAACCGCTCACACCATACTCACCAAGGACCTTGGTTTCAGGCCTTACAAAAAACGTAAGGTCCATGGCGTTTCGGAGGCTACCAGCAAAAAGCGGTTGGATCGAGCTAAGAGGATCCTCTCTCGGCACGCTGGTCAGGAGTTTGTTTTTTCGGACGAGAAACTGTTCGTGCTGCAGCAGCCGCACAATGTGCAAAATGACCGGGTGTGGGCGCCATCGAGGGACAGCATTCCTGAATCCAATATAAACATCCCTCGGTTCCAAAGTGCCGCGTCGGTGATGGTTTGGGGGGCAGTATGCAAACGTGGTAAGCTACCCTTGGTGTTTATTGAAAAAAACGTCAAAATCAACGCGGCGTACTACAAAACTGAGGTTTTGGAAAAGGTTGTTGTCCCCAGTCTCCGAAGCCTCTACGGCGATGAGCACTACGTGTTCCAGCAGGACGGTGCACCAGCCCATACGGCAAATGTGGTTCAAGCCTGGTGTCGGGACAATTTAACCGACTTTCTGGACAAAACTTTGTGGCCTCCCAGCTCCCCGGACTTGAATCCTCTCGACTTTTTTGTTTGGTCCTATATGATGGCGAAGCTGAACGAATACAAGGTCAGCACTTTGGATCATTTCAAGACGGTAATTCTCAAAATCTGGGACGAAATGCCCATGCAGTCCGTGCGTGCCGCCTGCGACGCGTTCGAGAAACGTTTGAAGCTCGTTAAGGAGTACAAAGGGGGGGTCATTCCAAGAGAAATGTTGTAAACGTTCCTTGTAAACATAGCTTTCAATAACATAAATCCAAAAAATAAAAAAACATGTTTTCATTTTTTTAACAAATTTTGAAAGTGTATCCGAACTTATTGAACACCGTGTAAATTACTGACTTTTGAGTTCATTTGGATACATTCTGAAATATATGTGTTTACAATCAAATTAAAATTTGAAAACCCCGCAAAAAGACGGAAGACTGAATGGTATGATTCTCTAGATTCGGTCGTTGGTCGTTGACTTCGGTGTAAGTATCATGCCCATCACTATGTCAAACTTCTATTGTAGACAATTTCACACGCCGTTGTAAGTTTGTCCTCCATGTATAAGAAATACGTATAAGTGCATCGCTATTTGAATGCATTTTACACGCATTTCGAATAGTAGAATGCAACGAAGCAAATATCCACATAGGCGATCATTTTCTCGCAATTTTAAATGCTGAGAAGGCAAACCTTTTGCAAGAAAGCAAACAGCATTAGAATTCACTAAATCTCGCGAACTTTTTCAAACAGACGTATCTGATTTCTTAAACAATGGGAGGAAGTAAGATGCAAGCGTAAATTTCTTAAAACTCTTAGTGTCTTATCTTAGTGTCCGAAATTTTACGTGGACAGGCTTTAGCACGGATGGTGCAATAAGCTGTTGCAAGGAAAAAAAAACCCTCACTTTTCCCCATGAGAATTAAAAAATGGAAAAACCCTTCGGGTCCTCCTTCCTTTTTTTCACACAAATATCTGAACACCAGGGCGACGGCACTGGGTTTGGGGAATTTGGAGAAACCCACCGGGAATCCATTTAAATCCTAGTATTTTTTTGTTTTCACTTCCCCCGAGCCCCCACACAAACACGACACGCCTCACCTCTCACAAGATCTTAAAAATAGCACTATAAACCCTAACCACAAACACAAAAAAACTAAAAACAAACCTCTCTATATCTCGCGACACTTCCCCCCCCTCGCTCCCCCACCCTCCCCCCCTGCAAACGGAAAACTAAAAACTACTGATGCGAAAAAAAACTGTGACGACGACGGGAAGATTCAATTCAATTTGAGGTCATTCGGATTGATCGATCGACGAAAGAATAAAAGCGTGCGTACGGTTTCGATTGCTATATTCGACTGACTCTGTTAAGTGTTCGTAGGTAATCTTTCTGGTTGTGTCTCTGTTGTGTAAAATACAAGTATTGTGTCGTTCAAAGTAAGTATAAACAGATTTTTGTGTGTATTATAATCAAATTTTTTCATTGCGATTTTCAGGAACTGTATTCTGAACATGCCGGCCGCCGTTGAAGCCGTCCGGTTCAACCATCATCTGCATTCGATGATAACTTCGGCCAGTTATGTACTGACTACTGCCTTGTCTTCCACCTTGTCGTCTTCTTCGGTAACCATTGGTAGGACAGCGATCTCCGTGACCGCCCGCTTATACTGACCACTGGTAGTCTTGACCACGACCACCCGAGACCATCCTTTCCTGCCACGGTTTCGATGATCCGCCCCAAAGGCCATTGGAGTGGCGGTAAGGTTGCCTGCTTTACAAGCACCAGCTGACCAGTGCGGACATCGTGCTAGACTTGCTTCCACTTTGTTCGCTACTGCAGTTGACTGACGTAGTCTAGTTGCCAGCAACGCCACAAGTCTTGGATAGACCGCTTCATCTCCTGGAGGCGCGACAGACGATTAGGATTCATGTCGATCAAACTGGGCTCGGGGATTGCTACGAGAGGTTCGCCAACGAGGAAGTGTCCCGGTGTTAGAGCGGAGAAATCGTCGGGAGAATCTGAAAGCGGAGAGAGAGGACGGGAATTGAGGACGGATTCGATCTGGACAACGACGGTCTGGAGCTGGTCCACGATGAATGAGCGGTTGCCCATAATGCGTCGGAAATGATGCTTGAACGATTTTATTCCAGCTTCCCAAATACCACCGAAATGTGGTGACCGTGCTGGGATGAAGCAGAACTTTATTCCGCTCGCAAGGCAAAAGTTTATCCAGTCGTCGGATCGAACTTTCGAACGAAATTCGTCTCGCATGTTACGTAGTTCTCGATCTGCCCCGACGAAAGCAGTCGCGTCGTCGCAATGTAACTCGAGTACGCGACCGCGACGAGCGACGAATCGTTTGACGGCGTTTATGCAGGCGGCGGACGACAGATCAGCGACGACCTCGAGATGCACGGCCTTCACCACTAGGCACACGAATAACCCGACGTAAACCTTAACCGACGCGCCCCGTCCACTTAACGGACGTACGAGAAACGGCCCGCAGTAGTCCATCCCAGAGTACAAAAAAGATCTAGCTGGAGTTATGCGAACGGATGGAAGCGGCGCCATGATTTGTTGGTTTAGCCGAGGTTGACACCGGAAACAAGTCACGCAATTGCGCACCACTTTTCGAGCTAGCTGACGACCTCGAAGTGGCCAAAAACGCTGGCGAATTGTAGCGAGGGTAAGTGTAGGACCACCGTGTAGTGTACGAATGTGATTGGACCGAGCAATAAGCCGGCTGAATGGTGATCTGCTGGCAGAAGTAACGGGAAACGAGTGTCGTAGGGTGCATTCTTGTTAGCTAATCGTCCTCTGATTCTGAGCAATCCAAACTGGTCCATGCACAAATTCAGTCATTTGAGTGGTGATTTCGACATGGATAAAGCCGGATCAGCAGTAGGATCTTGGATTTTCCGGTACATTTGGACTTCGACGGGAAAAGCCATTGATTGTGCCAGGCGCACGAGCGATTTGAGTGCATTGTCGCATTCCTCTGGGGTTAGCGAATCGAGATGGCGTTCACTCTTTGGACGTCTTGAGTTGTAAGTAAAATGGTAGCACCAAGATACGGTTCTGACCAGTTTGGTGAGATCAGAGAACCGATCGAACAGAGACGAATCAACGATGGTGCTGTGAAATGCGACGACAGAGCATGCTTCATTCTGCAAATCTTGAGTATCCGGTGACGAAATTGCGCACTCAGGCCAACAATCGACAGGGTCTTTCAAGAAAGTCGGGCCACGCCACCACAAATCGTCCTTCAAAATCTGGTTTGCCATCATTCCTCTGGAAATAAGATCTGCAGGGTTCATTTCCGACGATACGTGCCTCCACGTACAATCCTTCGTTAAGTGCTGTATTTCTGCGATGCGGTTCGAGACGAAAACCTTCCAGACATTCGATTGTGATTTGATCCGGTGTAGAACGATCGTAGAGTCTACCCAGAAGGTTGGCGGTTTTACGAAATCGGTAGTTCGACGGAGATTATCTGCAAGTTGGCTGCCAAGCAGCGCCGCGCAGAGTTCCAGCCGAAGAATGGATTGGCTACGCAGTGGAGCAACACATGATTTGGCAGTTAATAAGTGGCTGTGGAGGTTTCCGGAATCGTCACGAGAGACGACGTAGATACAGCAGCCGTATGCTGTTTTCGATGCATCGCAGAAACAATGTACGTTGTATTCGCGATTCCACACGGCTCGACGAGGCACGGAGAGAGTTTGTAGTTGGCCAAGCTCCGATCGATATGTTGCCCACCAGGCGGTGTTTTCTTCGGACAGTTCATCGTCCCACGACCAGTGTTCTGCCCAAAGCACTTGGACAAACATCTTCGCCTTTACTACTACGGGTCCAAGAAGACCAAGCGGATCAAACAGTTGGGACAGTTCCGACACGACAAGGCGTTTGGTTGCGCTATTTAGCGGGGAGATAACTGTTATCTTGAACTGGAATGTGTCCGATTAGGGGAAACCAAAGAAGTCCCAAGGTCTTCACGGTATGGGAACGATCGATTTCCAGCTGCGGTGAGGTTTCCCATAGCTGACAAGGAACGCAAAAGTACGGTGGTGTCGTTTGTAGCCCATTTTCTGAGCAGGAAGCCGCCTTGTTTCAACATCTCCATCAATTGCCGACAAATTTCGGCAAGTGTAGCTTGATCATCATAACAAGTGAGCACGTCATCCACATACATTCCTTTCATGATAACAGGAACCGCCAACGGGAAATGTTCCCCTTCGTCAGTGGCCAACTGGTTAAGCACACGAGCAGCATGGAAAGGTGAGCTAGCGAGACCGTAGGTGACCGTGTTCAGCTGGTAGATACGAACTGGTTCTGATGGATCCTTCCGGAACAGAATTTGCTGATATTTTCGGTCCTCGGGATGCATCCAGATCTGTCGGAACATTTTCTCGGCGTCAGCAGTGACGGCGTACCGAGGTAGGCGGATGTTGATAACGGTAGAGTACAGCGCGGGTTGTACTGTCGGTCCAGTGAACAGGATTTCGTTGAGCGATAGGCTGGTAGAACTTCGACAGGATCCATCAAAAACGACTCGTGTCTTCGTAGTGGAACTTTCCGGACGGTGGATGGCATGGTGGGGTTGGAAAACTGCGTGCTAGGCGATGCGCACGGAAACACCTCCTCCATATGACCTAGGCGTTCATACTCCTCAAGAAACTCATGATAGTCAACGCGAAGACCCTCGTTGACAGCAAACTTCTTCTCCATAGACTGAAGTCGACGAAACGCGAGCTGGTAGGGATCTCTTAGCATTGGCAGTATGTCCTCCCGTAGTGGTAGACGGACGATATATCTTCCGTCTGAATCGCGTCCAATAGTTTTTTGGAAATGGTCTTCTACAGTGTTGCTCGTCAGGAGTGTAAGATTTTCCAGAAGCATTCGAGCTGCTTGTCAAGCAGATCATCTGTGCATATGTGACTGGTCTGGACAGCCAGCGGATCGTGAGCTGGTTCCATAACCTTTCCGCATACTTCATATCCCAGTACAGTCTTTTGTAGAACCTGGTACTCGGCGGCGAGTGCGATTTGCTGATGTTCTAGCAGCGTGAAGAACAACTCAGCACCGATGATAATGTCAACTTTCTGGCTTATATTGGACTGGGGATCGGCCATCGGCAGATTCTTTAGAATGCGCCACCGCGTTACATCGATGTGGTGAAGCTGGGTAGCGAAACGGCGAGATTCGGCAGTACTAAGCAGTCCAGACTGAACCGATGATCTCCGGAAGCGTGATGCGAATGAGAGTGTTGTACCAAAGTGGACGTTGATGGTGGGATTGCCTAATCCCACTGACTGGTGAGTTGAGCTTGACACGCTTTAATCGGAGTCGCTGGCAGAGAGATTCGGTTATAAAACTTGGCTGAGAGCCGCTGTCCAACAGGGTTTCAGCAAAATGATCTTGGTTGTCTGCATCCTTCACTTTGATAACGGCCGTCGATAGCACAACCATGGTTGGACGAGGAATGAATTCCAATGATCTTCGGCAGTCTCCAGCTTATCAAGCAACTGGACATGGCGATCAAAGCTATCGGCCAGCTCAGACAGGCCTACAGCGGACTCTTCCCCAACGAACTGATCGCCAGTAAAGCCGACATGTGTCGTTTGATCAGTAAATTGGGCTTTACAGCGGTCTTTCAAAAGCTTCCACGCGACTTCATAATAATCAGCGGAAATATCAAGTGCGGAAATAATACGCGCTGCCTCATCCATCAACGATGCACGCAAATAGTGCACTTTCTGCACTGCCGTCAACTTTTGATTTGAGTGAATCAACGAAACAAATAGATCGCGAAATGGTACCCAGTCGTCAATCTTGCCACCAAACATCGGAATCTTTATCTCCGGCAGCCTAACATTAGTTATCGGTTGAGCCGGCTGAGCGCAAACCGATGACGGTGCGCAAGGTGGTGGAGGAGGACTTGGAGCGACAATGGGAAGCTTGTTCTGCAGCGATGCCTTCAACTTTGGGTACAATAGTTGGAATTCTCGCCTTTGTTCGGAAAATGTTCCTCATTGTCCTCCAAAACCTCTATCTCTTCTTGAGCCAAAAGAAATTCATGCCAAAACTCATTCAGAAGCGCAATTTGTGTAGCTACTTGGTTCTGATGAGTGGGTTCATAATTGTGATTAAACTCACTGATCATTCCCGCCGATTCCAATGTATTTGAACGGCGACGATGCAACAATTTCAATTTTACAGCCGAGCTTGCGGCTTTACTCGCACTGGCCCTTTTTCCAACCATTTTTAAATTCACACCACCACCAGAATAGGCACGTTCCTGTTATCGGGGGTTAACTCTACCTGACCGATTTAACTTCTGCTGATTGCTATGGCTGCGGAGGGAACACGATACACCTGCGATGTGCGACTTTCTTCGATGCTCCTGGAGCTTACGGGAGAGATGATGATCCTGACTACGGAATTTCCACGGAAACGATCCAAATCCACTGCACGTGGCGGGCAACGTAATGTACGTGACACCGCCGTCTATTGTGAAGGAGGATAACTGGAACCACCGATCGATACGACACGGCAATGGCGATAGCGAAAACTGCAACTCACGTTCCCGGGTTTCGGCATCAAAATGTCTGCAACTTAGCGGATCACTCGCGACGTTAGCTCCTCGAATTTGTCCGTGATATGATCACGTAGGGAAAATCACTAATCGGCAGGAAAACGGTGCACCAATGCAAACGGAAAACTACAAACCACTGATGCGAAAAACTGCGAAGACGACGGGAAGATTGTAATTTAATTGGAGTTCATTCGGAATGACCGATCGTCGAAAGAATAAAGCGTGTGTACGGTTTCGATTGCTATATTTGACTGACTCTGTAGTGTGTCGTTCAAAGTAAGTGTTTGGTAGGGTAGGTATAAACAGATTTTTTGGTGTATTATAATCAAATTATCTCCTTGCGATTTTCAGGAACTGTATTCTGATCAACTACCGTATTCTATAATCGGAAAAATTGTTGTCCGGTACAACGTTAGAAGATCTTGCGGATGCGCTCCCCACCAGGTCCCGGTAATTGTGCAGAGAAAGTTGATGCGTTGTTGGTATTTTCGCTTCAGATACTCAGTGTGAGATCTCCAGGTGCACTTTGAATCGAACCAGACCCCAAGATATTTAAATGACATAGAATGAGTTATCGTTGTACCCAAAATTTGACGCTTCGGTTGTGCAGGGTTATGCTTCATAGAAAAAACTACCAACTCAGTTTTCTGCGTAGAGAATTCGATACCTAGCTCTAGAGCCCAAGTGGACACATTGTCTAAGGTATCCTGTAAGGGTCCTTGCAGATTGACCCTATTGGGTCTCGTGACGAACACTACACCGTCATCTGCAAGTTGTCTCAACGTACAATTCTCACTCAGACAACCGTCAATGTCTTTGACATAAAAAATATACAAAAGGGGGCTTAAACATGATCCCCTGGGGGAGACCCATGTAGCTAAATCGTGAAGCTGTAGAGGTTCCATGAGAGAAGCTCATATGTTTCTCTGACAGCAAATTGTACATAAAATTGTTCATTAATGGAGAAAAGCCACAAGCGTGGAGTTTATCTGAGAGAACTTCAACAGATACTGAATCAAAAGCCTCCTTGATATCCAAGAAAACCGAAGCCATTTGCTCTTTTTAGCAAAAAGCTAACTGAATATCTGTGGAAAGCAACGCGAGGCAGTCGTTCGTTCCCTTACCCCTGCGGAAACCATAGTGAGTATCTGAAAGCAGGTTATTCGTCTCAGCCCATTTGTCCAGGCGGAAAGGATCTTTCTCCAACAACTTTCGAATACACGATAACATCGCGATGGGTCGATAGGAGTTGTGGTCGGACGCGGGTTTACCAGGTTTGCGAATGGCAATAACTCTCACCCGTCTCCAGTCATCCGGTACAATGTTGAGAGCCAGAATTTGATAAAAAAAAGTGCAACATGCACCTCTTCACGAGGTCTGGGAGATTCTTAAGCAAGTTGAACTTGATTCTATCAGCCCCTGGAGCCGTATTGCCACACGAAAGGAGTGCGAGTGAGAGTTTTACCATTGAAAAAGGTTGGCAGATCTCATCTATCGAATTCGTGGTTTCGCGGGGAAACATTTGTGCTGGCACAGAATCTGGACAAACTTTTCGCACGAACTTGAGGATCCATTGGTCCGAATACTCCTCGTTCTCGTTGTTCGTAATTCTGTTACGCAATCTTCGCATCGTATTCCAAACAGTATTCATCGACGTTTCACGCGATAGCCCTTGATGAGGCTCTTAAATTCTCGTTCGAGAGCCATGTACCTTTCGAAGTGCTCAGGTGTTCCACGTCTACGAAAAATTTGAACCGGCCGGACTTTTGGGGGTAAACTTGGGGTGCTGCCGTTCCCCCCCCAGGGAGGAAGGTTTCTCCGCGGTAATGTCCTTGCTCGGAGCGGGTGTGTTTGGGGGTCGCGCGCTCTTTACCAAATCGGGGTGGAGAATTTATATTCCTCCCGCGGAGGACCTTCTTCTATTGTTGTCCCGGCTTCTTTTCTTGCGGTCTTACTCTTTTTCTCATGATTATCAGTGATAGAATCCGTGGGGCTGTTGGTGGCTCTGGAGGGAGGGTGCCGGGGGCCAACGATCTTTTAAGTGAATAATTATTACCTAGCGGGGGGAGTCTGGGATTCCTTTCACTGTCCAATCAAAGAGAATTTAATTAAAGTAAGGGGTGGGGCCTACCTCCAAGGATGGTTCCAATCGTATCATAAATCACTCGTTGCACGCTCTTCTTTGATTCAATAGACGCACACAATGAGAAGTTCTGCTTAACTTCTCAAACTAAAAACGGATGGGCCAAAAGAAACATTGAATGAACATAGCATGAACTTCGTCGCCTGTGAATTGTATGCGTGTTCATCACTGCTTGCTTGAACAACTTATTGATTCGTTCGTTGGCTTCTGTTGGTGATTCATTTTCGTTTCCTGATTCGATTGTGTGCTAGTGCTCGAAGCTTCCGATCGGATCACTTGGTGATTGTGTGGTGCCGCTTTCAAAGCAAAAAAGAATCGGAAGCCGAAAAGCACAGTGTAGCCAGTAAATACAGCGGGAAAAACAGAAAATATGTAGCAACTACATACCAAATGTTAATATGAAGTTGCATGTGTTCCTTTAGGCCAATATTTTCTGTTTTGGTAGATACTGATGATGGCACAGGTTACTTAGTTGGTAATGGTACGGCATTACCAACTAGGATGCAGTGGATTCCCTGTCCGGTACAGAAGGTTTTTCAGGTGTCACAAAACAAAACATGTATGCATTCTTGTTGAAATACGAATGCTTGTTCAACGAACGATAATCGATGATATGAATATTTAACCCTCGTCAATCGAAATCTCGATAACGATTCTTCTTGCATTTTATATGATATAAAATTCATAAGGTGTGCATAACACATTGTGCCAATAGTCCTGAAAAAAATTGAATTGTCACGATTTATCGGATACGTGTGACAGGAAAATTATTTAAAAAAATCTAATTGAGTAGGCTGATTTTTCCCAGACCGAACATACTTAACAAACCTTCCAACACTGTCATTCGAACTAAAAGACGAGAAATGATTCTGTTCAATTGAATGCTATGATCTCTCGTCTCCGAACATTATCATCAGGCGATCCTTCTGGGTCGTATTTTCATAGCCACTCAATCAACGAAGAGTGAATCACAAGTAGGCAGAGCTGTTGTCCATTCGGCTTGCGTGGTGGAATGAAGTAATCTACAAAAGTCTAATCTTGTTCACTCACTGAGTTCCTGCGTATAATGCCTTTACCAATACATTTATCGATGTGGTTGTTTCAAGCATGGATACGAATAAATAATTTTCGCCGATTTTTTCGGCAGTCACCAACACTGCCTACTGCCAAGTGAGGATGGACCAGCCAAGCGTGTAATTTCTCCATTGTTTAGAACGGTCATATTGAAGTTGTCACAGAGGTCATATATCAAAGAAGACCGGTTGTCATCGTACAGTTCTTCCCAGCCTGTACAGTGAGAGTTAAAATCTCCCATGACCAACCGCGGAGCAAGAAGAACCGAACAAATATCTGAAAGTTGTTTCTGGTTTATTGAGGTTCTAGGAGGAATATAAACGGAAGCAATGCAAAGGCTTTTATTTTTAATAACAGCCTGACATGCGACAACTTCAATACCTGGAATAGGAGGAAAATTCACTCTATAGAAGGAGTAGCACTTTTTGATCCCCAAAAGTACTCCTCCTCCACGTGAATCCTCACGATCAAGCCGAATAATGTTGAAATCGTGAATCGGAAGATCGATTTCGGGTGAAAGCCATGTTTCACAAAGAGCAAATGCATCACAACCGATATTGTGAGCTAAAAATTTAAATGATTCAAATTTAGGAATAAAACTTCGACAATTCCACTGCAGAACAGTGATCAAATCCCCGACCTCATTTGGAAAATTATCCATCGAAGGAAATGATAGCTGCAAGGAGGGGCCACTTTAATGTTAATTTCTTCAAAAAAGTTTTCACAGTGGGAAGCATTGCCATAACAATGCTTTTAAGAGGGTCAGACATTTCGAGGTACTTGAAAATACCTTCCACAATATCATCAAATGAGAACAGCCCAGATGAAAAGGGGGCCTCTGTTCTTAAAATCGGGGCATCAGGGGTTTTGGATGTCCCCGGGAGAGATGGAAAATCCTGTGTGTAGTTGGCACTTCGAAAACCCGGAGGATTTGGATTATCCTTATTTCCACTGCTCTTTGAATTGGGCATGTTGATTTGGGGCTTCTGTTCAGCTACTTTTCCTGCTCGGATGCGTCTTCGCTTCCGTGAAGCACCTTCCGGAAAACTGAAAGATGTCCCCTCCTCAACAAAATCCGAATCAGACTCGTCATCTGACAGAGGAGCAAAAGGATTTGTATTGATATCGGGTGGCGAGGCTTTCTTAAGCATTTCTGCAAAAGATTGCCTTGAACGTTGTTTTAGAGAACGTTCCAATTTCCCCCGCGTTGTTTGTACGCCGGGCATGACGAGAGAGCATGGGGAGGAGTTCCCTTGCTGAAAACGCATTTTAGTGTGTTATCTGCTCAGGGACCAGCCTCATGTTTCTCCCCGCAAGTTGAGCAGCGTGCTTTATTGCCGCAATGGGAGGCCGTATGCCCCATCTGCTGGCAGTTTTGGTAGATAATTACCCAGTTCTAAGTAGTAAGGAAGCGCAGAGCCAGAAAAGGTCACCCGAAACGAGTCTGTGGGGGTAACTTTTTTGTGGGGGTAACTAATTTTCTTACTTCCAGTATCTGAACTGGGGGGAGCAGAGGGTTCTTGAATCGGCCAACCGCCCGCTTTTCCAAAATTTCAGGGCACAGACTCGCCTCTGTGACCACTGCTACAATCTCCACATCACGAGCTGGAATATAAACTCGATATTCCAGTGTAAAATGCTGGGAGGAAGCAATCTCATTAGCCTGCTTCAGGTTAGAGACAACAACACGGAGTTTATTAAATTTTACTTTCGTGATCTCTGTCACGGCTGAGAATTGCTTCGTCAAATCAGTAGTTATTTGGTACACATTCAGAGGTTTAATTTTGGGCTGAAAGTAGACAACCCATGGACCGACCGAGTCAATTGGATACGATCGCGGTCGGAATTTTGTTTGTTCCTCCCCACCATCAGGTGTCAAAGGCACTTTTTCAGCCAAACCGTCCATGTCGAAGAAACCTCTTCAACATGCACGATTTGCCTTACTCGTGGGAGCGTTGGATTATTTTTGCATTTGAATTCCCGTTTTGCATTACACGGGCTTCTCACTCCGATAACTGAACAACGAACTGTCACAAGTTTTTTTTTTTTTTTTTTTTTTAACTCTTTATTTATTCCAAATTTTACATTATTTTACATTCATATATTAACCTAGGTGATCCTGCTAAGTAATTAACATTTCAACCTTATATGCTATCATTTATATCTAATTGTGTTAATATTATTTTTACTTTGTCTATTCAGTATTTTTAACAGGGTTCCTTTTGCCTGCGTGTAAGAATAATTATTGATTTCTTAAAACTAGTTCTTATCTATAGAGAGAATTGATCATTGCAATTGAAGACTGCAATGATTTTTGTCTAAAATTATGAATTATTTTGTTGGACATTTCTTCTAGAGTCTCAACGTTTGAAATTCTATGTAATTCAATAGTACTGAACCAGGGACGCAGCTTCAAAATCATTTTCAGAACTTTGTTCTGAATCCTTTGAATTGTTTTTTTCCTAGTAGCACAACAACTAGACCATATTGGCACAGCATAAAGCATGGCCGGTCTAAAGATTTGTTTAAATATTAGAAGTTTGTTCTTCAAACAAAGTTTGGATTTTCTGTTTATAAGAGGATATAAACATTTTATATATTTATTACATTTGGCTTGAATGCCCTCAATGTGATCTTTAAAAGTTAATTTTTGATCAAGTATCAGTCCAAGATATTTTACTTGATTTGACCAAGAAATTGGAACTCCGTTCATAGTGACCATATGACTATTACTTGGTTTCAAAAATGCAGCTCTAGGCTTGTGTGGGAATATTATAAGTTGAGTTTTGGAAGCATTAGGAGAAATCTTCCATTTTTGAAAATAATCTGTAAAAATGTCCAAGCTTTTTTGTAGCCTCCTGGATATAACACGAAGACTTTTTCCTTTAGCGGAAATGCCTGTGTCATCAGCAAAGCAAGATTTTTGACAGCCCTGAGGTAAATCAGGGAGATCTGAAGTGAAAATGTTATAAAGTATTGGCCCAAGAATGCTACCTTGAGGAACACCAGCTCTGACAGGCAATTGATCAGATTTAGAATTCTGATAATTTACTTGCAAAGTTCTATCAGTTAAGTAGTTTTGAATTAATTTCATGATATAAAGCGGAAAATTGAACTTTTTCAGTTTCGCAATCAAACCTTCATGCCAAACACTGTCGAATGCTTTTTCTATGTCTAGAAGAGCAACTCCAGTGGAGCAGCCTTCAGCTTTGTTTGAACGAATTAAATTTGTAACTCTCAAAAGCTGATGCGTAGTTGAATGCCCATGGCGGAATCCAAACTGTTCATCAGCAAAAATTGAGTTTGTATTGATGTGAAGCATCATTCTATTCAAAATTATTTTTTCAAAAAGCTTACTTATTGAAGAAAGCAAACTGATTGGTCGGTAGCTAGAAGCTTCAGCCGGATTTTTGTCTGGCTTCAAGATAGGTACGACTTTTGCATTTTTCCATTTATCTGGAAAGTATGCCAGATGAAAACATCTGTTAAATAGTTTCACCAAGAAAGACAAAGTACTCTCGGGGAGTTTTTTGATTAGGATTTAGAAAATTCCATCATCACCTGGTGCTTTCATATTTTGAAATTTTTTAGTTATAGTTTTTACTTCATCCAAATCAGTTCCCCAAGAATCATCAAAAATATTTTCTTGTGAGAAAATATTCAGATACTCCCTGGAAACTTGATCCTCAATAGGACTTGTAAGACCCAAACTGAAATTATGGGAGCTCTCAAACTGCTTAACAAGTTTTTGAGCTTTTTCCGCATTTGTGAGCAAAATTTTATCACCTTCCTTAAGCGCTGGTATAGGCTTTTGAGGTTTTTTCAATATTTTAGAGAGTTTCCAGAAAGGTTTGGAACTCGGATCTAATTTTGACAAATTATTTTCAAAATGTTTGTTCCTCAGGGCAGAGAAGCGTTTTTTAATTTGTTTTTGTAAATCTCGCCATATGACTTTCATAGCGGGATCACGTGTTCTTTGATATTGACGCCTACGTACATTTTTCAGACGAATCAAGAGCTGAAGATCATCATCAATTATAACTGGATCGAATTTAACCTCGCATTTTGGCACTGAAGCAGCTCTTGCTCTATTTATTGAGAAAGCCAGAGATTCAAGAGCATTATTAATTTCATTTTTTGTTTGCAATGGAACATTAGGATCAAAGTTGTATTCCATAAATGTTCGATATTGATCCCAATTAGCTCTATGGTAGTTGAAAGTAGAACTGATGGAATTAGAAATGATTTCTTGAGATATTTCAAATGTAACTGGATGGTGATCAGAACCAAAGTCAGCATGGCTTGACTACAAAGTTTTGATCAATTGACTACAAAGTTGACATGAATCAGTTAGGACCAAATCAATAGTTGAGGGATTTCTGGCTGAAGAAAAGCAAGTTGGACTGTTTGGGTATTGAATAGTGTAGTAGCCTGCAGAACAATGATCAAAAAGTATACTACCATTGGCATTGCTTTGCGAATTATTCCATGACCGGTGTTTTGCATTGAAATCACCAATAACAAAGAATTTAGACCTATGACGGGTAAGTTTCTGGAGGTCACCCTTGAGCCAGTTCTTTTGCTGTGCATTGGAAAGGCAGTGCATTGGAAAGGCAAATAGGCAGCTATAAAAGTAAATTGGCCAAATTTTGTTTCAACTGAAACCCCCAAAGTTTCAAAAACTTTGGTTTCAAATGAAGAAAGAATGTGATGTTTGATACGCCTATGGACAATGATGGCAACGCCACCACCAGCTCCATTAATGCGATCATTTCGGTAGACAAAATAATTTGGATCTCTTTTGACCTTATGGGCAGGTTTGAGATAAGTCTCAGTTATAACAGCAATATGCACGTTATGAACTCTTAAAAAATTAAATAGCTCATCCTCGTTATCTCTGATGGATCGAGCATTCCAATTCAAAATATTTAATGACTTAAAATCCATTACTGAACTTCAATGTCATGACAATATTATTGGCAAATTTAATACCAGTTTGGATAGCTTCAAACATGGAATTAGTTTTTAGCATATCGGTTATCATATCGATTAACGATTGCTGTAAAAATTCTAATTTAGGAGCGGATATGTTACCTAAATCAAATTCATCAGAAGTCCCGTGGGAATTTTGGTTTTGGTTTCTACCCGCTGCAACGGCAGCGTAGGTAGGTCCATTTACATGTTGAACATTGTTAACAACACGGTTGGGTAAGAATGTAGGGTTTGAAGATTGAACCCTGTTGGTACCTGCAGGTATCGAAATAGTATTTACTCCTCGTTGAGCGTTTGAAGTTACAGTTGCGGATGGAAAAACCTGTCCGCTGTTTCTACCGACGGTTTGGTAGGAATTAGTTCTTTGCTGATCGTTGTTAACAGCTGCAGAATGGGTAGTAGCTGGTCGGGAACGTTTTTCGTTTCCTACCTGGCGCTTAGTGCGCGACTGCAAAATTGCTTTGCGAGTCTTGCACTCCCAAAAATTTGATTTATGGTTTTCACCACAATTTGAACATTTGAATTTTTGAGGATCTTCCTTCACTGGACAGTCGTCTTTAGTGTGTGAGGAATCACCACAATTCATGCATTTACCAACCATATGGCAATGCTTTGTTCCGTGACCCCATCCCTGGCACTTACGGCATTGGGTGAGGCTTTGGAAATTGGCTCCAGTCTTCCTGAAATGTTCCCACTTCACACGGACATGGAGCAAAAGGCTTGCTTTTTCTAAAGCCTTAAGGTTATTAAGTTCACTTGACTTGAAGTGAACTAAGTAGAAATCGTTTGAAATCCCTTTGCGAGCATCGCCAGGCCGGGATTTCATTTTCATCTTAATTACTTGGACTGGGCTAAATCCAAGTAATTTTGTTAACTCGTTTTTTATTTCATCGAGAGATTCACCACTGGGCAGTCCTTTCAAGACAACCTTGAAAAGACGCTCAGCTTTGGTGTCATAGGTGAAAAAATTGTGGTTCTTCTGAGTAAGATACTCAAGAAGACGTTTGAATCCGTCCAAGGTTTCTGCATGCAAACGGCATTCACCTCGTCTGGAAATTTGAAGGGAATATTTCACACCTTCAACAAATGTTAAGATTTCCTTGCGAAAAGCATGGAAATCCGAACTGTCACAAGTTGCTTTTTTTTTTTTTTTTGCCGGGTTACCAATAGTTATTAAAATTAGGTGCCAGAATATCTTACCAAACAATAGAACAGTAGGTAAACCAAATCTGGTGTGTGTGTGTGTGTGTGTGTGTGTGTGTGTGTGTGTGTGTGTGGAGTGTTTTTTTTTAATAAGGTTGAAAAAACCTTCAAAAGCCTGACCTGTAGTGTTATTGGCACTGTGTGGGACTCACTCAATCGGTAATGGGACTCGCTTCCGTCGTGCCTTACCACTAAAAAACTTTCCTTATTTCTCTTTGCCTTCTCCCCCCGGGACCACGATGAAGCGACTACTTCAGGGGGCGGCTGTGCTCATGCACTTCTCTGTTGTATTGACTGTTGCCGACGTTATTTTGTGCTGCTTTATGTGCCCATCGAGACGTGTACCGATATGGAGTAGCCGACCATCATAACGTGCTCTCCTCACGGTCACCCTCGTGGCACCCTCTTCTGCCCCAGCGCTACTGACCATCAATCTTCACTCCACCATAGAACCACTACACTAATTACAGGGATCCAGATGCTCTCAATGTTGTCCTCTCTATTGCCGACGTTACTTTTGTGTGTGTGTGTGTGTGTGTGTGTGTGTGTGTGTGTGTGTGTGTGTGTGTGTGTGTGTGTGTGTGTGTGTGTGTGTGTGTGTGTGTGTGTGTGTGTGTGTGTGTGTGTGTGTGTGTGTGTGTGTGTGTGTGTTTGTTTTGTGTGTGTGTGTGTGTGTGTGTGTGTGTGTGTGTGTGTGTGTGTGTGTGTGTGTGTGTGTGGATGTGTGTGATATTATATTTTAAGTAAATGTGTTTTTGTTCATTTATAAAATCAACTTTTATCCATATCTCGAAAACTGCTCTGATCTTATTTTTTTTGACGGCTTTTTGATATTCTGCATACAATTTCACATTAGAAATGATGATCAGCTTACCGAGTTCATAAATGCTGTAAACTAGTGTAATTAACATAGCTTCATATATTTTATTTATAAGTCTTTCACATACAAAGTCAATTTCTTTGTATTATCCTTTGAACCAGAAAACCTTTTAGCTGAAATTTGATTCTCTGAAATAGGTACAAGGCAATGAGCCTGTGTGTCAGGTATTGTCTTTACGTGGCTATATAACGTGGCTATATAAGTTCTTCTGACATTTTGCATACTATTCAGCTGATATGAAGCAGAAATTCAGTTTTGTAATACTTTTATTTGACTGTTCAACTGCCCAGTCATATAGTTCCCGAAGAGTTTTGATTGTGTTTCTATAATCTTGAGCAAGGCTTGCTTTCTTTGTCATTCGCTTGAGAGTACCAACAATGACATCCAATAGACCCATGAGACGTTACAACGAAGTGCCTTCTGCTTCCAATCCATACTTGGACTTGAAATTGCACAAGCTGGCAACGTTCTTTTTGTTTTTATAATGGGCCACTGCTCCATCTGGCACGAAAATAATTTTTGAGCAATATATTGAATTTTTGACGTAGGACTACGTCTGTGTTTTCAATACTGGGGTACACGTTCGAATTGCGAAAATTTGGAGCGTCACGAAAAAATATATAGGTTTTGAACGTTAATAACTAAGTCATTCCACGATTGATTTCTAAAATGTTTGCACCAATCGATCGGGAAAATTTCTACGCTTCGATTTCAATATTTAAAACTATTGATTTTCAACATGCAACTAATAAAATTAACGCAAATATGAAGTGATGTCTTATAATATCGATTTTTCACAGTAAATTTACCAAATACACAGTACTCTCCGCGAAAAAAAAAAAAAAAAAAAAAAAAAAAAAAAAAGGAAAAGGCTTTATATTTAGATAAGGAATGTCTCCTAGGCAGCCATGCATGCTATATAAAGAGGTTACACATTCGCATTTTGATTTAGTTTTTTCTGGCGGTCATGGAGCTGTACAGAGTACTGCAGAGTGCCACAACGAAAAGTAGCGATGTGTTTTTTTTTTTTTGCAACAACAACAACAACAACAGCAAAAGGAAAATATACAACAACAACAACAACAACAACAACAACAACAACAACAACAACAGCAACAACATCAACAATAGCAACCGTACACACTCAACATTTTTCTACAATAAATGCAACAACAACAATAATCTCAACACCATCGGCTATCACCACGATCCACCACACCATGATCGAGACCTGCTACTGGCGGCAGCAATGTGGGGTTTTTCCAGGCCGCCACCTAACTATCAGCCTATACAATTTCAACGGGGCGAAATCCTGCACCCCATACCCGGCATCACGGTAGATCTTCACGCATAGCTCCTGCCACACTCACCCAACTGGCTGGCTCCGGCGAGTTTTTCAGCAGCACCATGTGAGTCATGTTCATGCTCGCATGGGCATTCAAGTTTTCATCGGTAGTGACAAAACCCTTAGAGGAGGATAATGATTTTGAAGCACACGACGATAACGAGAACGGGGCGACATCTCTAGATCAGAGAGGGGTAATTAGTTTTAATAATTTTAATTTATCGACTAACTCAAATCTGCAAACGCTTCCACCTAAAACACAATTAAGTACCGAAATAATAGTTTTGTGCCGCAATTTTAATAAATATGAAAAGTGCAGTAAAAATTCAAAAAGAAATTCATAATAAGATTTTGGGTTGCTCATTCCCAAGAATAATGGGAACTGAAACCAGTTGGGATCAAAGCGTTAGGAGTGAAGAAGTCTTCGGACATTCTTATAATGTTTTTAAATTATCTTACTTCCAGTCGTTGGAGAAAATGAAACACTGCAGTTTATATTTGACAAAACTGCCAGTTTAGGGCTCAATCAAATAAATCATGTAAAAAATCAGCAAAATTGCTATTTAGATTTTTGATTGACAAATATTCAAGAAGACTTCTGTGTGACCGAATCTCTTATTCCATTATGGAAAAATGAAGCATTTCACACAGCAATTGAGTTTTCCTTATTTATACACCAATACCAAAAACCCGACGACAGCGAATATGAAGAGGTCTTTCAATATAACTTGGCAAACTTTGACAGTATTAAGCATAGGCAAACGATTTTTAGAAACGAGGAAAATGTCGAATCTTCTGTTGATGCATTTTACAAATTATTATTCGAAATCATAGTTGAACATGTACCATTGAAAAGAATAAGGAGACAAAATTATTCAAAAAAACCCAGTTTGGTATAATGAACAAATAAAAAAATTAAAAAACCAAAAGCAAAAAGCACATAAAGTATACAAAAGAAATAGTAGCAACGAGAATCTGGTAAATTATTTGAATATTTGCGACCAGCTAAATCAAGCCGTTAATATTGCCTTTGATGAGTATAACTCAAAAACCGAGTTAGAGATTAAAGCCAATCAAAAAAAATTCTTTAACTATGTAAAAACTAAATTGAAATCTGACAATTTTCCATCAAAAATGTACCTAGATGAAAATGTGGGTTCTACCTCGCCAGAAATTTGCAATCTATTTGCAACTTTCTTCCAAGATATATATACCACATTTTCTGAAGCAGATCGTGATCGCAAATATTTCGGTTTCTTTCCAGAATTTAGTGGAGATATTAGTGTAAACAATATAAATGTGCATGACATAAAAGAAGCATTGAAAAAACTAGATGTCTCCAAAGGATGTGGGCCCGATGAGATTCCCCCCATTTTTCTGAAAAACTTAGCTTCGGAGCTTACAACTCCCTTGTTTTGGCTTTTCAATAAGTCGATCAAATCCGGTATTTTTCCCAACTCGTGGAAAAGTTCCTATCTAGTTCCTATTTTTAAATGTGGCAAAAAATCTGACAAACGAAATTATCGCGGTATTGCTATTATCTCTTGCATTCCAAAACTTTTTGAAGGGATCATTAATGAAAAACTGTTTTGTCAAATTATATATAGAATCTCTACCTTGCAACATGGATTCTTCAAAGGACGCTCAGCTAACACAAATTTACTCGAATTCGTTAACTATTCGCTGGTTGCAATGGACAATGGAAACCATGTTGAAGCTCTCTATACAGACTTCAGCAAGGCATTTGATCGCATTGATATACCCATGATTCTATTCAAACTGCAAAAAAATGAGTATTGAGCTAAATTTTCTTAAATGGCTCGAGTCTTATCTCACTGACCGACAACAAATATTCAGATTTAAAGGCAAGACTTCAAATCCTATTCGAGTTACTTCAAGAGTTCCTCAAGGCTCCCATCTCGGCCCTCTTTTGTTTATACTATTTGTAAACGATATTTCCCTCATTTTAAAAAACGTCGAAATTCTTATTTATGCCGATGATTTAAAGATATTTTTAGAAATAAAAAACAAGGAAGATATAAGACTTTTCAAAAACGACGTACTCCTATTTTATAATTGGTGCAAATAAAGCCTTTTGCAGCTAAACGTCCAAAAATGTAAATCAATATCATTTAGTAGAAAGCGGAATACACTAGACTGTACAATCTCGCTAGGAAATCAGGCAGTTGAAAAGTGCGGATTTTAGATAAGAAACTAACATTTATTGACCACTATAACACAATAATCCATAAAGCAAGTAGCATGCTAGGATTTATAAAACGATTAAGTTACAGCTTTCATGACCCATACACAATAAAAACATTATACGTTGCATATGTGAGGTCAATACTTGAGTATTGTAGCGTAGTATGGTCACCTTTTTCAGTCACGCACGAACAACGAATAGAATCAGTTCAAAAGCAATTTATACTGTTTGCCCTTCGAAAATTAGGTTGGACAAGATTTCCTTTACCATCTTATAAAGCTCATTGTATGCTCATCAGCATAAAAACATTAAAAGAGTTTCGAGAATTCGCAATGGTCTCAGTTGTAAACGATATCGTTTCGCATCGTATTGATTCTGAAGAACTTTTATCAAAACTTAATTTTTATATTCCAAGTCGACAACTACGAAATCGAAATGTTTTTACTACAAGCCACTATCGTACAAATTATGCTAAATTTGGGCCTTTAAATCGGATGATGGCAACATACAATATGCATTGCGAAAACGTTGACTTTACAACGACAAAATATAAATTGAAGCAATACTTTAATGATATTTGATAAAAAGCTGCTCATAAATGTACTAGAATGTAAGCTTAATACTGTAACAAATATATTTATATACATTTAAGAGTGACAAAACATGTAAATAACTGTAACTAAAGGTCTACTCATGATTGACGTCAAATAAATAAATATTTTTAATAGCCTTTATTAGAATAGAAGCTGCATTGATCGATAGGATCAAGAAGCCTTGCCGAAAATAAGTGTATAACACACGACCGGTTTATGTAGACAAAGTTAAACCGTTTGATGCATTGTTTGGTTCAAAAGGGTAGATTAGTTTCGTTCGTTTCGTAGAGCAACATTGAAACATAGGTGCTGTTCTAATGGGACGTTGGATCGGCATAGATAAGTAAGTGTGTTTGGCGGTGCTAGACTGCATTTAAATGTTGGTATGACGAAAGGACAACGGCTGTGCTGGCAGTGGTGATTGTGTTGATATGATCGACTAGCTGGAGACCTGTTGAAAGTCTGTTTGGGAATGAACCCTTAATAACTTCTCCAAATGTTTGAAAGTCGACTTTAAACTCATGCTATTATTTAAAATAGCTTAAAGATTTATTCGCTCTGATTGCTGTTCTGATACTCTGCAGCCATATTCTGCGACATTTTTTTTCTCTTTCAAAAACTTTCTCAAAAATATTTGATTCCTATTGCAAGGTAGGGACTCTATCTAACGCACTAAGTAAAACGAACAGAAACACTTTCAAGCACTGATTGGATTTTGAAGAGAACATTGCCAACATTGAATAACTTGTTATAATAAAATTATGTCTGTAATAGGGAAATCATAACATGCCAGTAACAGCCGGTCGCGATTGCAAAATGCAAATAAACTTTAAACGACCCTGAGTTATTTTCTATACCGAAACATGATTTTAAGAAATATTTGGTATTTATCGAACAGAAATTGTGCGGAATTCAGGATCGGTCAGGATTTACGAATTAGGTAGGTGTCATAGTGATTGCGGATTTTTAACACTCAACGTTGCGTCTAATCTACATCATCTACATATATATCGATATCATCTTCAAACATATCAATATCATCATCAAATACATTTATATCATCTACATATATATCGATACAATCTACAAATATATCAATATCATGACTTTATACATCTATATATTTATCTATATCATCTACATATATATCTATACATATACATGTACATCATATCGTGATATGACTAAATTTGATAAATTTGCCACGAGCTTGGCATAGCACACGACTGCATTAAAAATGGCTGTCTAGCCAGCGACTCGCTAGCGACAGCCGCTGAGCCTTCATTCTGGCTGGTTGCTCGCCCGTGTACCCTTCGGCAGAGTAGTTTCAATCGCCAGCTGCCAGAGCAGTACTGGCCCATTGCCGCTCTGCACAACTCCATGGCTGCAGAGCGAATGAAGAAAATTTGAACTGCTGCATGTGAGACGTTCGTTACTTAAATTTGAAGTCTGTGATAAGAAAGTACTGTGCATTTAGTAAATTTGCTCTGAAAAATCGGCATAATAAAATATCACGGGCTTCGTGGTCAAGCGGTTAGCGGCGTCACCCGTCATTCAAGCGATTGCCATGAAGTGAGGGTTCGATTCCCGCTCCAGCCTGTGGAATTTTTCGAACGAAAATGTCCATACTGGTCCACTGGGTGTTAGGTTTAGTTGTCCGTTGTAATTCACTCTGTGTCAAATGATCAGTCTGTACAACCTCAAGTTGAAGACGGTGTAAATATCTTTTTATATGCTAGAACACTATGCAATAGTTCATAGGAACACTTAAACTATGTATTGATAGCTCATAGCTAGTCATAGTCGCAAGCGATAGTTTACGCTATGATATAGAGTCTTGCCCGTTGTCGTGTGTACGCTCTAGCGATAGTTTCTATGTTATAGTAGTAGGCTATGAACTATTCCATCCTGACGGAATATCATTGGTCGAAGTTTTTTGACAGTTCGTTTAAATTTTTTGCTAGTTTGTGTTTTCGCGATATTTTTAAAGCAAAAATGGACCAGGGAAAGAAATTCCACTTGCTCAAGCTGTGGGAGCAACTGTTGTGGGACCCTACTAATCACGAACCAGTGAAAGTGTCTACTTCAAAGTGAGTGTATTATTCTGTGTGCAATTCCTCATCCAAAGAAAGTCGATACCAGGGGATTTGATACCTAGCTAAGTACTAAGTATTCTCAAGATGATAACGTTGAGAGGCAGATTATGATTCTACCAGTTCCGATGTTCAACCTTTGATTTTGATGCCTGACTGCAACCATACAATCACCCGTTTTGAAACTTGAAAAACCGAGTTGATCGATATCAAAGCCAGCAGTGCGCAATTTGAAGCGTAAAAAGTCATCATATGATGAGATGGCGCTGCTATCGAACTTCGTCGAAATTGTGTCAAAGCCCACGGAACTCAAAAAACCAAAAAATCAGGCCACTATTCTTGGTAAATCGACCAACTCGTTGCTGGAGACGTTATGGGCTGAAGTCTGCCTCCCTAGTAGCACACTTGTTGCCATTCGATTGAGATAACATAAATATGACTTGCTAAGTCATAATCAAGTTATTACTAGAGCTATTTGGGCTTGTATAACAAATATTCAATGGCCTTAAGGAACTTGAATAACAAATTTGAGCAGGCCTATGAAAAGAAAATAATTTTCAGAATGTCTCAAGAGCAGCTGATCGTCCTCGCGTCAGATGAGCCATACAAGTTGCCCACCATCGGAGCCGAAACAGGCTTCTCAGGAGTCAAACATCCTGGACTCCCCAACAGCAATCGGCAAGTACCCCACCATCACTGATCCTTCCTTTTGCGCCAATGTTGACATACGTAAATTTTTATGCAGCATCCATCATAGCCATAAGTATGACGTTGAACTGCTTTTTATAATTTAAATAATTACTTTGCAGGGGCTTTTAAACTAACTTGCTTTCCGTCTAACACTCCTACACAATTGGAAAATTGCCACTTTTCTTCAAAATCACGTGAAATTGTCAGCCACTCCTCTCCTAAATATTGTAAGAATTTTAAATAAACCTTTCATTTCGTTGTTGCTGCTCTGAGAACCAGTACATACGAATAATTTGGAACCTCAAAGCAATGTATTTAACCGATTTCCAAGAAGTTCTCTGAATAACTTCCCTGAACTTCTCATAAGAACTTCCCTGACCTTTTCAGAAGAACTTCGCTGAACTTCTCTAATGAACTTCCAAGAAGTTCTCAGAAGAACCTCCCCCAAGATATCTGAAAAACTTTTTGGAAGATCTCTGCAGAATTCCACCAAAGTTCTCTGAAGAACTTGCCCGTAGTTCACTGCAGAACTTCCTTGAATTAAAAAACCCTGAATTTTTGTGACGAACTCTGAAGAACTTCTCTGTAGTTCTTCTTATAAACTTTCCTGAAGTTCTCTGAAAAAATTTCCCAAACTTTCTGAAGAATTATCTGAAGTGCTCTAAAGAACTTCCCTGAACTCCTCTGAAGAAATTCCTCAAACTTCTCTGAAATACTTCCCTATATTTCTCTGAAGAACTTCCCGGAACTTCTCTTATGAGCCTCCCCGAATTTCTCTAAAGAACTTCCATTAACTTCTCTGAAGAACTCCCCTGAACTTCTCTGAACTAGTAATCCTGATCTTCGTAACCTAACTCCTTCAGCAGATTAGCCTCAATTCCCTAGCCTACAAGACGAAAAATCCACGATTTTGTCCAGACTTTGCGAGTTTATCGTTTTATCCGACTTTTCAATATGATGTGGTGGGTGTTGGCCACATTTGGATTTTTCAGATATAATTCTAAATAGGTTATTGAGTATTTTTCCTACATCTAGTAACCTAACGTCCGTGATCTATCACAATGATTTATATTGTGATGTGTCCGACTCAATGGGCAAATTGAACTGAAGGTGAGTTTGAAAGAAGGAGAACTTGGAGTAGAGCACACGTACCCACTGGTTGACACTAAATATTGACCAACGTGTTTTTGAACATTTGTTTGAGGATTCGTTTCCAAAGTTTTCCAAATCTAAAGTTTGGATACCGTGCTGCATCGGTTCTTGGACTTTTTGTTCATGAATCTGGACACTGTTCAAATCACAAACTAGCATGCAGCTTTTAAAATTATCATAACAGCGTATTAGCGATAAATCTGAGAGGGTTGATTCATCGATTTCTTTTTCAATTTTTCCAAGTTGTAACATTCCGCCCAATAGCATGTTAGGCGGTGGAAGTTTCTTTCATGATTTGGAATCGCTGGATTGTGAGTTTGTAGTTAAGTTATTACAGGATACTTGGGGAGGCAAACATTGGGGGTAGCAGAGTGGAGGAGATAAATATAAGTGGGCTTTCGGATGATGTGTTTATTGATTAAACCAATAATTAACCTTCAAACATTATATGTACTCACTAATAATAGAAGGCGACAGTAACAGTATGGCCCAGTAGCCTTTCAGGATTAAGGGACTATTAAGTAGAACAGCCGACTGAGTTCAGATATAGCTCGAATGGGCTTCAGCTTAATAAACAACTGAGTATTGCAGTCATTTATTCAATGAAATGTTCTCACTATTCTCATTCAATGCTTATTTCAGTCAAAAGTGTCCAACACATAGTTATAATGAACCATCGACAGCCCGCAACAATAACTTTTAGTATCTTTTCATAGAAATGGCTGTGCTCTTCAACCATCCGGGGGACTACAAGGATTCTACTTATAATGTTGTTAACAATTTATTTTCACCAAATTTTGAAGACAATATCTTATATCTCTCTATTTCAGGAAACATTTTAAGTAATAATACTTCAGTTAGGCATGAAGATGAGTTAATGTACCAGAAACTGGACGGACGCCTGCGGAGTTGGGTACAGGCGACTGGTGAGGTAGTAAGTGCTCGCAAGGACATGGAGCAAGACAGGTAGATGTTACCCATAGTATCTATATTGATAAAATTTATTTTTATTAGGTTTGCGTCGACCATCAGTTGAATCGGTTGAATCGGTTGTGTCGATACTTTGTCCCGCAATATTTTGATATCGTGTGTAGCGTTTTGCATATTGTTTCGGTTGCCTATTGTTCGTTGCGCGAGTGATCGAGTGAGCATGAGAAGTCGTGGTTCGCCGGGTAAGATGGGTCGGTAGTGATGTACATAATTAATTGTGATCAGTCTTCTAGGTGCAGCCTAGCGCAGATGTTTGGTGAAGTATACACTCTCAAATGAACACTCTCTTGAAGTGCACACATGCACTCATCAAAGTGAACATGAACACGAGCGTAAGCTTCGTGCTCATGATTTGTGCTACACGGCGGGACAATTTAACTCAATTTTGAATCGTTTTTGACTCACTTTCTTCAAAAATGTAGTCACTTATTTATGAGTAAATGTGACTGGGATTGACAAGTCGATATATCTATATATCGATCTGATTTAAATCGGTGTCTTAGATTTGTCGACTTGTCAATGCCAGTCACATTTACTCATATATGAGTGACTCCACTTTTGACGAAAGTGAGTCAAAAACGATTCAAAATTGAGTTGGCCCCAATAGCACCCTTACTGTTGGTTTAAATCGGTCCAAATCGGCTTTCCAGCATTGTATAACATCTCTTAGTTCTCCAATGAAAAACCACTATCACATTTTGTGAGTGGCCCCAATGGCATCCTTACTGTTGGTTTAAACCGTTTAAAATGGGCTTTTCAGCATTATTAAAAATCCCTTTTTTTTCCAATGAAAAACCACAATCACACTTTTTGAGTTGTCCAAATAGCATCCTTACTGTTTATTTAAACCGGTTAAAATCGGCTTTTCAGCATTATTAAAAATCACTTTGTTTTACGAATGAAAAACCACAATCACACTTTGTGAGTGGCCCCAATAGCATCCTTACTGTTGGTTCAAATCTGTTCAAATCGGAAATCGATACTAATTTTCAAATATTTCATTTGACAGCTTATCGTTAACCAAAACGAACTCTGCTGCTACCCAATCCTGTTATCCAAAATCCCAGTGATATCTCGTGCAAGTGAAATGGACTCCGCGGCTTCCAATAAAGCGAATATCACGTCAACATATTCCTATCCTTTCCTTACTTGAGTTGCATTCGTGGAGGGACGGCGCCGTTATTGCCTTAGTTTGAGATCAGCCGTTTTTACACATTGAAGATGTATGTCAGTCCCAAGCATCATCTGTTGGTTCTCTGTGTAAAAACAACTGAATTGGCAACAACGGAGTAGCAACTTCGGGCGGTCAAACATGCTCATGTTCATGCTCATGCTCATGCTCATGCGCCTTTTCAAAATGATGTATGCAGCACCTGCAGCAATTTTTCATTCTCTGTCCATAGCTACCGAATGTACCCAAATTTATTTGTTAAAAGCTCGCAACTATATATATGCGACTAAGAAAATCAATCGTGTGTAGACCGAAAAAAGTTAGGTGATAGCGCTGAAGCAAAGATTTCTACTACGTTGCTACTATTACTTCATAGCTCATGTATTTGCAAAACCGTTTCTCGAAACTTATAGAACTATGAAATTGTTATCTATAACGGCTATATCATAGTGAACTATAGCATAGATTTCAAGCGCCGTGTAGCGGCACCTTAAGACCATAGACTAACTCTAAGACCAGTAGGTCCCGAACAAATAAAATTTTTTTCTTGGCTCAGTCAGTACTAGCACATCGGTCCCAAGCTCGGTCCCAAGCTTAATAATACACCCCGAATAATGAACTCACACGAACACACTCTCAAATATTCTGTCAAAATAACACAGTAAATCAAAACAAAGGCGCAAATATGTATAGTTAGGTGCTGGCTTCAAGGTGTACTTCGGACCAAGGGGTTCTACAACAGTGAACCAATTTCAAAACGCTAGTTGCATATTGATTGTTGTTAAGACTGTCTCGAGCCATTTTAGCAATTGTTGACAAAAATATAAAGATCATAATTTTTTTTCAGTTTTAAAAGTATTTAGCGCAACTCTTACCTTGGCACTGACATATATAATAAACAAGCATTTTACTATAAAATAAAACTTTTCTGTTATAACTTTTATATTATTAACAGTAAGGCACTGAAGAGCAAGCAAAATCAGAGAAATGCACATGTTTTGGTCAATGCAAAATGACAATTGTCAACTAAAGTCTAGCGGCGAGCTGTCAGTGAATACTAGATTACTCCAGCAATCATTTAGAATTATGCTAGACTCCTGAGTCATCAATTGTAGCATGTTACTTCATTTCGTTAATGGAATAAAGATTAAAGATAATGTGAAAGTTGCATTTGTTATGTACAACACTGTATGCAGTGAATTAATGTATTCCTTCTAATGCCTAAGAGTTAAATCTGTTTCTGTTTTTTTTCTACTTATTAAACAAATGTTTGTGTTTGTTTTGATCCGATATCGTGAGTCAATGTCACTAAACTAAAGCCAACAACAAAAGTGAGTGCTGATCACATCTCACAACGTTACCCCTCGTTATACCACAAGGTTTGCTTTGATATAAAGCAACTTTATTTTCTGACTATTTTCATTGATTTCTCGAAAACTACACCTCATTCAAGAAAACTAGGAAGACCAATGGATATATAAGACAATTTCCAATCTATCCATACTCTCATTCGTGAGAAATATAAGTTACAAGTCAAAAAATAAAGTTGCTCTATATGCTGTAGTGCTATGCTTATCCAATCCATCTCCAAAAAAATTCTTCTCTGCTTACCTCAGGTGATCTCACGGTTTACTACGGTGTGAGTCCAATTAAACGAGGCATCGTACGTTTTACCAAAAACCAATGAAATAATAGATCCGTAAAGCTTATTGAGTGTTCCAAATAAATGAACTATTTAAACAACTATATATGTTAGTAAAGCTTTTAGTTTTCAAGCGCACTCATAAAATGGTAAGTAATGGAGTTCAATGTAATTGTCTTGCAGATTGGCGCATTTTCATTTTCCTCAACACCGAGCACCCTGTGCAATGTAACTTCAGTCCTACTGGTCAATGAATTTTAAATGAATGTGGATTCTTACAAAAGAATCGATTGATCTGTGCATGCCTGTGTAGATAAAGTTGCTTGCTGTTCGAGGGTATGCACATCTTAGCGAATTTCTACAATATATTGAAATGTGGTGGTGGAAAAACACAATTGATTTTGGATTTATAAATGGTTGGTAGGCTATGGTGAGCAATAGCTGGAATAAATAGACAACAATATTTTTGATTTAGGTCTCATATAACTTATTTTGGTTTGTTTTCAAAAATTGTTTACTTATGATCCATTTATAAAAGACTGCTATGAATTTTCAAAAGTTTCAAAAGAGTCGGATTTAGTTAACAAAAAGTTTCTCAAATTTATTGCATTCAACGCTCCGAACTACAACGCTATCATTAGGAAGAATAATCGCCCTTCAACCCGCCAATAGTGGTGTACGGTTCAGTTTATGGCTACAGAATGTACCTGCAAAAATAACTAACCTAAAAAATCGTAATCCTTATATAGTCCAGACTCATTCGTGCTAAGCTTTCTCTATCTCTGATATAGCTTGTAATTGTGGTCTGTCATCAGGACAGCCACACACTTATCTAGTTACCTCACTGAGCGAACAAATCGATATGAATTCATTCGAATATCGTACGGAAATTTGCCACAAGATATTATTGCAAATTTCATACGATTCTCTAATGGAAAGAAGTTCATAGGACGATCGTATGAAAATTTTCCTCAAAGAAAAAATAAGTTGTAATCGGGATTTGAAGCATGAACCTCGGAATCCAGAGGTGAGCCACAATCCCACGGGACTACACACGCTTGATAAATGATGTCGATTGAAAGTGTATATGAGGCATGTTTTTGCAATAGTAATAATTTCATACGATTTCGTAGGGACTGAGACTTGGACCCTTGCTTTGTGGCTCAAAGGCTATAAAGCAACACCATGCTGGAGGTGGGTTCGATTCTCGGTCTGGTCTAGGGCATAGGGTATGATGGTACTTGCCACACAATCATACTTATGCAAAAATGGTACCTGGCATCGAAAGCTCGTAATTAATAACTGTGGAAATGCATTTAGAACACTAGGTTGAGAGCAAGCAATAAGTGAATTATGAAAGCAATAAGCTTGAAATGCTAAAAGAAGAAGAGTTCCGATCGTATGAAAATCGTACGGATAATTTCCTGACTGTAGTTACAGGAACGAATAGCCGAAAATTTCATCCTATTTCATTTTGGAGGATTTTATTAATTTCAATTGGCTGCGTTTATCCCCATTGTAGAGTTTATTTGATAAGAGTAGTCATCTTAAAGTTGTACAATAATCAGCCAAAAAACTTTGTAATGTACACTTTCATATTCAGGCATTATCATTTTTAATTAATACCAAACATTTTTATTTATTATGATCCTATGTTCAAGCACCCACCAACGTCTTCGTATACAAAGCTGCTTAGCAGATGACTAAATGGAGCTTGTGCCACCAACAGGATGCCTGTTTGCCCTCTTTTTAAGCTAATTTATCATCCTTACATGTGATGTCACCTGTGGGTCGGAACTCTGGCTTCTGGTGAATGCATTTCATCGTTATTTTATGGCAGTCTGAACTTTCAGTTTTTTATGTGTCTTGGCTCGTTTGCGCTCTACTACGTGATTTCTTCCGTGGAACGATTAGTTTTTGCAGCTAAAGTGAGAGAGAAAAAGTTTGTTTCGCAAATTTTTCAACAATTAGTGTCGAGAAAAGCTGCCACCGGAATGTTACAAGATTTCTGTTCACGGTAACCTTCCACGGTGAGATTTGGCAAGCATCAGCTAATGATAATAAATTATGCTTTACCGAAGCATTGTTCCCTTCAACTTCGTAATGGGTTATTAAGCAGAACATTCGAAACCACATGCCTTTGACGTTGATGTATAATTTCAAATTTTCCAATCTGGATTCTGTTACCGCGACGCGCTAGTCTGACATCCGGTAAGTGCACTGCGGTAAACATATAAAAGTGACATTCGAGATAATGGCAAAAAAATAGTAAACTACATAACTATCGTTTGAATTCATGCAGGCGCAAAAGATTTATCGTTCTACTTCAGATGCGGTACTCAATAAATAATATTATATGAACTGCAAAAAATGGAACCAGAAATGTAACATGTACATATGCACATCGGATGGGATGGTAATGTGATTTGCTAATAGAATTGATTTAGTTCAAGGCCATAGTGACTCTACTTTGGAATAACATAATTGCGCGCAAAAAAGCATTTAAGGATAGTGGCCTTTTTATACATAATCATTCTCTTTGGGCAGCATCGATAGAAAACGCTATCCAACGTACGACCTCTGTGCATCAAAGGAGACGCACGAATAAAATCTCGGAAATATTCAAAGGAAAACTGCAAGCGGAAAAATCGTAGCAACCGGTTCCTCGCATATGCATACGAGGAAAAAAAACGGCAAAAAATAAGTGACATAAGTATAGGGAAAATATTTTTACTGTAAATTTGAATTTTATTCAATTTCCCATTTCTTTGGCACCCAAATAACCCGACATCAGCCAGGCACCCTTTAGATCTTGAGATGCTGCTGATGCTCGCTTCTTGGCTGCGGTGCTTCTTCGTCCCATTTTTTTGTGCTTCCGTTTTGTTGGTCTGTTTTCTCCGATTTTCCCCTGCGGGCGCTCGAAACAGATCCAAAGGCAAACAAGGCACAATTCTGCACACATACATTCCGACACCCCACTTCGAGCAAAACGTTTGACTTCATATGAATTTTGCATATGAGGAGTGTGTGCCCCCTTTCCCCCTTTAAATGCCTTTCTGTGTGAAGCTGCTCCGGAACAATACGTAAATAGCATCTTGTGTATTGAACAGACAACGTGGCGTCCCATATGTTTAGTCATTTTTATTTTTCATGATTTGGGTAAAAATCCTCAGAAATAGCTGCCAAACAGGAAAGTCGTACACATTGAACGAATCGTGCAATCCACAAATTTTCAGTAAGGAATTGATTTCCTCTGCTTCAACAAAACGTCAATACTTTTAAGGTACATGGGTACGTGTTTATAACACATATGGCTATTTTACATGAGTAAGGCTTAAGAAACATTCAACAGCCTTTTTTATGCATTCATCTAAAAGAGTTTTTCGATCGAGGAGTTTCGTGCGTTTTGGATACTGTCATACTTGTTATGGTTGCCCTTCCCATTATCTATTCTTGTAAATTAATTCAATAGTGTACAAAATGAACAAAACAATGACTGTCTTCTTTCTATATTATTTTTCTCTCCGGTTTATTTATGGTTTATGGATTATAGTATAGCATGAACAACATACTTGATATAAAATTCGAGAGGACTGTATATTTGTATTTATAGGGGTGACATTTCCTCGACATCGTATTCGTTTCCACACTGATAGATATTGTTATTCATTATGTTAGTTCTATGGAGATGCGCATCTAGTAGTTCGACATAAGTCTTTTCATCGCGGGAACAAACTGCGTTGCGCTGGTAAATGAGTACGTCGTAAATTGTAAAGTGGAAGATGTAAAGTTACTTACTTAATCACACTTATACCGATTGCTTATTGAGAGCTATTCTGGAAGAAACAAGTGTTCAACCAGAGGTAACAGTAGATAAGCATGAAAACATGCATCGGTGGCTACGACCATCTTCTCCATTACGAGAAAATGGAATGAATATCTATTAAACGAGTGGCCAGCGACTCACATAGGAGTTGAGTGTTTGGAAAGGTAATAATCTAAGATTGATCATTATCAAGTGTCTAGGTTCAAATTATATGTGTTATTTATGTTTGTAAGATTATGCAAGGAATAAAGAGAAAATATTTATCAATAAGTTTAAAGGATCTCACACAATCAACATCATATTTCACCAGCGCAGCAGGACTAGAAGGAATGTTTCTTCTCGGCCGCACTATCTTTCCGTATGATGATGTGTTCAGATATGTGCACACATATTCGATTGGCAGAACCAGATTCATTGGTTTCCCATGCTGAAATCATGTTTCGTTCCTTGCCGATCACCAAAGTTTTTCGCAAAGAACTGAATTAAATATTTTTTCAAGACAAGAAAAAACACATAATATCTAAGCACGCGGGATTTTTCATGAAACAGGCATTAATGAACTCGAGCTGAGTTTTTCGGCTATGGTATCTATGATACCGTGATTGGCACAAAGCACTCCAGTGGTTCTGCGACTTCCGAAGGATTGGTCGATGTCAGTTGAGAAAGACGCACCTTGTGAGCTATCATCGGCTACGCAAGTACCTTCCACCTAAGAGTTTCCGACAAGTTATGCTGTTGTCCTTTTCAGTTATTACCAAACGGATAACATTTAGCTGCCTCACCATCGCACAGTGGGAATCTTTGCAAAAAAAGGTTCGTTTTTGTCAGCTGCTAAATCCGTTAGTTGTCGAACATGATAAAATATTGAGAACTTTATTCTATACCGGTGCAGGCAATTTGGTATATTTCTAATAGCACCAGGGAAGAAAAACTATGTTTCTGGAATGTATTCTACCCTAAAGTCTCGTATTTGTTATTGTTATTCTGGCTTAATTAGCATGAATGGAATATTTAATCGATAATTTTTTAAAGAGGTTTTTTTTTATCATATTATGAGTTGTGAGTTATCCATACTTCTGCTACCGATGATTCGGTCAGCTTTTCCGTTAAAAATCATCGTAAATTTGGCCACAATCGATATGCACAATTTAGCACGATGCATCTTTTCACAGCGTTTTTGAGGAACGAAATGAATATTAATATATTTTCCTTGCAACTTCTTATAAAAAATGTTTTTGCTCCTGCATATCAAAATAAACTATTTTCATAATGCAAAGGATAGAATTCTAGGTGGGGTGAAAAGTCTTTGATCACCAAAATGCGATGCTACTGCAAAAAAGGTTATAGTGCCTTGTAGTCCGTTAATATTTAGGCATACTCGCCAAATTTCAGAGCGATACTACCCTTAGTTTTGTTTTGACAGCTGATTGTTGTTGACGTGTATGGAGATCGCAGCAAGCGATCCCCGCGGACGGTTGAGCTTTCCGTGAGCTGACACGTTTTTTTTCTGTTGATTAAGAATCGGTATATGAGAATTTGTGATATTTTGAATTTGATTTCGAAAATTTCAGCAGTGATAGTGGTGGTGGAGCTATGATTGCTGTTCGGGTAGTCTAGCTCATCTAGCATTTCAGAAAGTCCCGGTGTTATAATAGTATAAAATAAACGTTTCGCGTTGTTTGCGAGTTGTCGTGGGGCATATTGCTTAGGTGTAGTCTGTTTTTCAATTAGGTGAAGAAATGAAGAATTCTGTTTCCGCATGTGGTGTCGACATGGCTTGTAGCACATTTTCAGCAAAACTGAAGATGTATCTTTTCTGGCGTGGGAGTCAAAATCATGGTGTTGGTAGACTTTGTACGGTCGGATTTCCGTACAATTTTAAATCGGGATGAGTGTCAACGAAACACCATCAAGATAAGTAAAAGTTCATTAAATGTTTAACATTATATCCAATTTTCATGCCCATTACTACATGATAATTATCCCATCGTTGCCATATAATTTGCCATATGCCATATAAAATATATTCCTTTTTGCAAAAAGCTTTGATGACCGAGCAGTATAGCTTTACGCTCAATCATCTTTCCGAATCCGAAGTCTAAGAATAAGTTTAATTGACGGAACAATGTACGTAACAAATGAGATCCTACCATTATATGCTATATGTTGTTCGTATTGTTTAATTTCAGGTAATTAGAGTCATACCAATATGTAAAGTTTCAAATATACTTGACATGATACGGAGCGTGTGGAGCGGTGTGTATACGCATCCTTCATCGCTGTAGATTCGCAAATGCGTTGTGATTCAGGTCTATCTCGTTTTCAGCTCGTTTTACGCAATCTTCTTTGCGGTTGATGCAACGCAGTGGGTCTGGCCGCTTTGGCGTTTGTATTGTGTCTTTGATGTGCTGCAAGCGTCAATATTGGACATCATCTAGCCTAGTTGTTTCCAGGATCCTATCTCTTACTGACTGCGTTTGTTTAGGATTGGATTAGATTAGATCAGTGACTAACCAGTGGATATCAGATATATTTTGTACATGCATCCATCTATTATATTCTTACCATTTTTGTGAATACAAATACGATTTTTTCTAAATATTAATGGTTAATACTATAGTAGCTACGACGGCTAAAGTATTCTAATAATGATTAACTGTCTTTCTAATATTATTATTAATAGTTAATTAATTAATTAATGGATTAACAACAACAGCACATCGAAATCTAAGATACACTATTCATTCTATGATATATAATTTAAGATCATCCATATAATTCCCAAGTTTCACGAAAAAAAAAATCTCGTTGCTATGATACATTATTCAAACTTTAAGGTTCATATTGGATACGCAATTCCTTCTACAATTTCAGCAGGACAACAATCTGCTGGCATGTGAAACCGTGATGATCATTTTATTTTATAATATCCCTTCAGTAAATTTAATAAACTATTCCATAACAAATTGCATATTGATTTTACATTTTTAGTATGATTGTTACCATTTTAACGTAGGACTACGTTTCTCTTTTCTATACCGGGTGTCATTTCAAAATTTTGAAAAATGAGAGCGTTACGCAAAAGTGAAAGGTTTTTGAATGCTAATAACTCTCGTTTGACTGAACAGAATTACTTCATTTGTACATCATTTGATCAGGAAAACTTACAAATGTTTTGGATTAAAATTTCAATTAAGTAATATTAGTATAAGTAGTTCAATTTATCACTTAAAGATGACCAACTTTTTGCTCCCATACTAATCTACACATGAACTGGTTGAAAATACAGTTTTCCCTCTCCGGGTCCTCAAAAGCGGGTTTTTGTCTTCTTTTTATTTCATTTACTTTTATTCCATGTTAAATACAGCACTAGCCACACCCCTCAGCTGTAACATTATTTTGCTTTGTTGCCGGTGCCTGATTTTATAACTGAAACCTGTCCTCTCTTTTGAATTTTGCTTCGTACTGCATTTTCGTGCCTCTTCTTTCGAGGCAATGTTATCAACTCCAGTTTAAAGGCACACGATTTGAATCAAAATGATTTCATTGGTATATTCAGGTTCGATTGATCGACGGTTCTGTTTTTCGCTCTCTCGTTACGACGATTTTTTTCTCGGTTTTTCTTTATCTCATCCGTTTTCTTGCGATTGCGAGCCTGTCTCCTAAATTGTTGCCTATGCGCTTCCTCATCTACAAACCAGGAAGAAAGCGCTGCAAAGTTTTTCAAGTTTCCCCGCTCGACCTATTGCCGTGGCAATGGGTCGTAAAAATCGATAATACGCGCGGGCGCCATCCGCTTCCGTCGCCTTACCGGAGCCGGGCACCTCGCAGCGCAAAACGATGTTTGTGACAACTAGATTAATAGAATCATCCCAACTATCTTGCCGCAGGCCATTCACAGCGACGAGGAGTTTAATAAACTAGCTTTCGGATTGAATACAGCACATTATAGTGTCATGCTGGCACAATAAACCGAAAATAGAAATTAATTTCTTAGGCGTATCATAACCATTGTCCTTTCAGGATTGCAATTTAATTTTGCAATAAAAGAGTTAGTGTTTAAGTGAAATTTTCGTGATTTATCCTGAACAACCAGTGCATATTTTCAAAATTAGTACATTTTGGATTGTTTGAGGCATTCAGTCGAGAGTGGTAAATTCGGCAGAGATTTTTCATCAAACCCGAACTGAATTTTTTTTCATTAAACTGAACCGAATTTCGTAAGAAGGGAAGGGTCAAGCAACATAATAAAGACATTTTAATAGGAACCAACTATATGTATTATGATATGCATGAATAAGATGATACCATTATTACTATGCACCAACGCGGTCCTACGTGATACTCGCGGTTATATCCCTGATATAACCCACCTCTATGTTTTTTTAGTATTACTCGAGTTTTTATGATTTATTTAAATACCATGTTTACCTTGGAGCGTAGGGTACGGTATGTCATCGCATCCTTCCTCCCCTGTAGATTCACAAAATATTTTGGGGTTCAAATCTATTCATTTGAAACCAAATCAATTTACAGAATCATCATGAACCGAATTGTTGAAATCGGAGAAGCAAACACGATTGGAAATGTTCGGCGAAGGGCTGACATCCTGTGTTATGTACAAATGGTACAAAGTCATGAAGCGAGTTTGAGGATTCAACTCGAGAAGCTCCTTAAAGTTTTCGATTACCTAGGGGTTCATAACTTCACACCTGGGAGCCGGAGAGATAATTCTGTAAACCGATCCGAGAGTGGCAACATGCCAGCCAGCACTTCAAGACTCATGGTATGAGTCGAGTGCATGCAACCTAACGCGATACGAAGACACCCATTCTGAATACGTTCCAGTTTAATGATGTGCGACCGAGCCGCCGACTGAAAACAAAAACTACCGTATTCGATAACCGACAAAATCGTTGTCCGGTACAACGTTAGAAGATCTTGCGGATGTGCTCCCCACAAGGTTCCGGTTATTGTTCGAAGAAAGTTGATCCTCTGCTGGCACTCTCGCTTCAAATACCCAATGTGGGATCTCCAGGAGCACCAGACCCCAAGATATTTAAATGACATAGAATGAGTTATCGGTGTACCCAAAATGTGATGCTTTGGTTGTGCAGGGTTATGCTTCCTAGAAAAAAACACCAACTCAGTTTTCTCCGTAGAGAATTCGATACCTAGCTCTAGAGCCCAAGTAGACGAATTGTCTAAGGTATCCGGTAAGGGTCCTTGCAGATCGACCCCATTGGGCCCCGTGACAGACACTACGCCATCATCTGCAAGTTGTCTCAACTTACAGCTGTCACTTAGACAACCGTCAATGTCTTTGCCATAAAAATTATACAAAAGAGGGCTTAAACATGATCCCTGGGGGAGACCCATGTAGCTAAATCGGGAAGCTGTAGAGTTTCCATGAGAAAAGCTCATATGTTTCTCTGACAGCAAATTGTACAACAAATTATTCATTAATGGTGAAAAGCCACAAGCGTGGAGTTTATCTGAAAGAACTTCAACAGATACTGAATCAAAAGCCCCTTGATCCAAGAAAACAGAAGCCATTTGCTCTTTTTTAGCAAAAGCTAACTGAATCTCTGTGGAAAGCAACGCGAGACAGTCGTTCGTTCCCTTACCCCTACGGAAACCATATTGAGTATCTGAGAGCAGGTTGTTCGTCTCAACCCATTTGTCCAGACGAAAAAGGATCGTTTTCTCCAACAACTTTCAAATACAAGATAACATCGCGATGGGTCGATAGGAGTTGTGGTCAGACGCAGGTTTACCAGGTTTTTGCAATAACTCTCACCCGTCTCCAATCATCCGGTACAATGTTTAGTTCCAGAAACTGATTAAACAAGTTCATGCGCCTCTTGGCGACGTCTGGGAGGTTCTTAAGCAAGTTGAACTATATTCCATCAGACCCTGAAGCCGTATTGCCACACGAAAGGAGTGCGAGAGAGAGTTCTACCATTGATAAAGGTTGGTTGTTCTCATCTATCGAATTCTCGGTTTCGTGAGGAATCATCCGTGCCGGCACAGAATCTGGACAAACTTTTCACGCAAACTTGAGGGTCCATTGGTCCGAGTACTCTTCACTCTCGTTATTCGTAGTTCGGTTACGCAATCTTCGCGCCGTGTTCCAAAGAGTACTCATCGACGTCTCGCGCGATAGCCCATCCACAAATCTTCGCCAGTATCCGCGTTTCTTGGCCTTGATGAGGTTCTTAAATTCGCGTTCAAGGGCAGTATACGTTTCGAAATGCTCAGGTGTTCCACGTCTACTGAAAACATTAAACGCTTCGGACTTTTTACGGTAAACCTCGGTGCATTGCTGATCCCACCATGGAGAAGGAGGTTTCCTGCGAAATGACGTTCTTGGAACTGGTCGAGTTTGAGCTTGAAGCGCGCTTTCGAAAATCAGGTTGGAGAAGAAGTTATATTCCTCCTGTGGGGGAAGCCCTTCTTCCGTCGTTACCTTTTTATCTATTGCTGTTTTGAACTTTGTCTAATTGATATTAAGAGTTAGGTCATACGCAACAATGATGGATTCCGACAAATTGGACCCGGTGGCAACCGCAATTTTTATGGGCAAATGATCACTACCTCGGGGATCCTGGATGACATTCCATGTGCAGTTCAACGATAATGAATTCGAGCAAAGTGTAAGGTCTAATCTACTGCCAACTGATGATGGACCAGCCAAACGTGTTACTTCTTCATTGTTAAGAACTGTAATATTGAAGTTGTCACAGAGGTCATATATCAAAGAAGAACGGTTGCCATCGTACAGTTCTCCCCAGCCTGTACCGTGAGAGTTAAAATCTCCCATGATCAACCGCGGAGCAGGAAGAACCGAACAAATATCTGAAAGTTGTTTACGGTTAATGGAAGCTCTAGCAGGAATATACACAGAAGCAATGCAAAGGCTTTTCTTTGACAGCCTGACATGCGACAACTTCAATACCTTCATTTTGAGGAAAATTCACTCTATAGAAGGAGTAGCACTTTTTGATCCCCAAAAGTACTCCGCCTCCACGCGAATCCTCACGATCAAGACGAATAATATTGAAATCATGAAACGGAAGATCGATTTCGGGCGAGAGCCATGTTTTACTAAGAGCGAATGCATCACAACCGGTATTGTGAGCTAAAAATTTGAAAGATTCCAATTTAGGAATAAGACTGATGATGATGATGGTGATGATGATGATGATGATGATTATGATGATGATGATGATGATGATGATGATGATGATGATGATGATGATGATGATGATGATGATGATCAATGCTGCCTGACAGCATTATCGCACTGTGGCTCAGAAAAGCACACCTCCTGAAATGAAGACATCGATCCATACAGGATTTGGCTCTTACTCCCTGAGCGTTGATTATGTTGTTAGAAACGGCAACTCCACCGCAGTAATCGACCCGATGGCTGAAGCGATTAAGCTTCATACGGTGTTGGTGGTGGTACCTTCGCCTATTAGAGAATTCACTGTTTAAAATGAGAAAAGCGATAATTACCACCCGCACAACGAGATTCTGCACCTCGATTGGCATGGTTTCAATAGACGAGGGGTGTGAAAACTCCTTTTCGAGCGATCTTGTCCCACAGCAATGTAAGTACGATCGATCATTAGTCAGTACGAAATGGTTTGTTTTGACCAGGGGTAATTAGTGCTTTATGGACAGAACAGCATTGCTTAGATATTTTCGCAACATTTCCGCAACAGCTCCGGATTGTTCCGTTGGTTGTACCGACCAACGATATGCTTCACGACACCAACACTAGTGAGCACACTGTTGATACTGTGCTGCGATCGCTTACGCCCTGTACCGGAACTATTCCCACTACTACTGTTATTGTTATTGTTGTGGTTGTTGTTGCTACTATGAGAGTGTCCGTCTGGGCCGGAACTGCTATTGCCAATTGCTATCGAAGCTATTGCTATTTGATTATTAGGATTCACCGTTCCCAGCGCCGATGAGGAAGGTGGGTGCTGTTGAGATCCGACAGGAACAATGGAAACTGAAGACACTTGCTGGGATGGTATCCCATGGGGATGATGATGCTGATGGGTTGCAGAGTTGCAATCTGTTGTGGGTGGTACGGTGGCGGAGGAGTTCGTCGAGGAGGATTCTGTCGGTGAGGATATGGTTGGTTGTCTTACCTGGAGTGTAGTTCCTGGACTTCCGGGATCCGAGTTCGGTGGGGTTAGTGGTGGAAAGTACATTAGCCTCGACATTGGTGTACAGATGGTTGAACCTTGGGTAGGCAGATGTAACTTGGGGTGGTACATTTGTGATGCCCCATGGCTGGCACTGGTGAGAAGGCCAGTGATAGTAGTTATTATTTTGGTTGACCTGTAGATGATGGCCTTGTGGGTGCGGCTGGTGATTCTGATGGCTGCTATGGTGAACATTAGCCAACCCATGAATACTTCCACTGCCATTGGTCTTAAAGGCGGTGGAGGTGGTGGAAGCGTCTTCCTGGCGTCGGTGGTTGTCACCATGTTAGGAAATAGGCCGACAAAAAAAAGCAGGGGCACTTACTCGAAAGCCGCGAATATAGGGATGAGAATCTCCTTCCAAAAGCAAGTTCACACTCACAGTACTAGGATCTAACCCTCGATTGACTGAATAATCCCAATAGATGGGGTCTTAGAGCCCGCCCTCGTTCCGCGAAATGATGCAATAGGTAGGAGGCAGTCCCATGCTGCTTATCCAAATCGTTTCACTTGGGTGACCTGATGGTCGCACCATTTCCCTTTAATATGTGATGTCATAAATATACAGTACTTTTGCCGTGCGTACATTGTTTGATTGCGTACATTGTTTAAGACAATTTTGCTGAAAGTAATATTGGTTAGAGCTTTATACCGTTACTTATGTTACTTATTGCTAAAATTTCATTTTGATGTACGGTCTAGGTAGTTGTCATGGTGTTTCTGTTTTTTAAGAGCTGAGCGCAGGTTCAGGATGTATGTGCCACATGGTCTTGCTCGCGGTGATGAGATAGTAAAGTGAACAGGAGAAAGGAGACAGTGCATTATTAATTGGTAACATGCGATTCGCAAGTGAGATTTCCATGGTGATATTCTCACAACGGCCGTTTGAATTGTTCGACGGATGCATCTGAGAAATCATTTCCGATGAGTCTCCATGCGTTTACTCAATTCCATCACGTTTAGTTATAGAAGAAAAGATACATTTTACTTCGTGCTACATTTGGGAATACCAGGGTAATGATCCCACATCATATCTTCAAAAGATCATTGTAAGCTGTCCATTTGGTTCGGGCACTTTTTATTTATTGTCGTCAATCATAAATAGACCGTTTGTTAATTTTTGTTCCTAATCCTAGTTATAATCGAGGTTATAAAATACATAACATTAGACTAAGCAGCGCCTGGTTTACATTATTCCTATGCACTATGGTACGAATGGACAAATTTCGCGACAAAAATCGATAACTCGAAAACCATTAACTTTAGACATATGGTGTCTTCGGAAGATTTAATTTAAAAAATAAGATCTATCTTTTGGTTTGGGTGATGACTAGGGTGGTCTTTTTATGTTCATAATAAAAATTTCAACTTTTTATTCTTATGATTTAGAGGTTTTTTTTGCTTGAGTTGTAGATATTTCAATTTAATGAAACCTTGCTGAAAAAATTTAACTTCAATCTCAACTACGTATCGTTTTATAACATTTTTTCTGACTTTCCTTAGGGTGGGACTTAATAAAGTTTTTTTGCTGTAACTTTTTTATTTCAATTTGAATTTGAAAGATGACTTTTAGGGCATTAAAGGACGCACGTTTTGAAGATACAAGATAGTTGCTAGTTATTATAGAAAAAAAGTTGTAGGGGTGAAGTGTAAGAAAAATAGGTTTTTGCAAGATATCTTACTCCCTTATTTGCAAATATTTGCAAACACAGAGTACGTGAACTGAAAGTACAAACTTTCATCTACAAGATCTACGCAAAATCTTTTTTCTCCTTTTGTTCCCTTTAGGAGAAAAACTCGTTTTAAAATTGGCAGTTTTTCCATTTTTTTTGCATAATTTTAGATCAGCAGCATCAACAATTATCATCAAAGAGCGTATCAACGCGAGTTTTTCTATGAAAATGTTAATATTTTTATATTAACCCATCTCCTTTTATTTATTGACATTTAAATCACTGACAAACAGACATAACATATTGACCATTTTGCACTTCAAATCATCTTCATTTAAAAAAAAAAAACTAACGCCATCTGTTGAACACATTGTAACGGATGATTAAGCTGAACAGATGGCAGAATTTTTTTGGACAAGATTTTATTTCACGTTCAGTTTTCGAATTGTACTCTCTGAAGTCTTTTGATGATAGGGTGAACAGCTAAGTTGTAGATAAACATGATATTATAATTAACTGTCCTGCTCATATTTTTATTTTTAGATAATGAATTGACTAATGAATTATTATTAAACATACTATCATTATTTAACATCACTGTATTACATGATATCCACTACAAATGATTAAAGCGATGCAAAAAACAAAACAACACATCGAAATTTTAGATATACTGTTATTAATATGATGTTTAATTTCCGATCAGCCATGGAATTCCCGAGTTTTGTAAAATATTTTTTTTCTCGTGTCTATGACATATTGGCTAAACGTTTAGGTTCATAATGGACACGCTATGGATTGCAGCAGGGCAACAATCTAAAGAAAAGTTTATTTGTTATCAGCATTTTACATTATAATATCCCTTCACTATATTTTATACATTATTCTATAAGACAATGCATAATGATTTAACATTTTTGTCATTTTTATCATTATTCGGGTCTTCATGATTTATTTTAATATTATTTTATTATATTTACCTCGGAGCGTATGTCCACGCATCCATCCTCCCCAGTAGATTCACAAAATGCGTTGTGGTTCAAATCTAATTGTTTGAATACAACTTATTTTACAGAATCATCTTTTGCAACGCAGTAGGCCTGACCGTTTTGATGCTTGTTTCATGTCTTTGATATGCTGCAAGCATCAATATTGACAAAAAAATAATTGGGCGTCATTTAACCCAATTATTTCTAGGATGCTTTCTCGTACTGGCTGCGTTTGTATTATATTAGATTAGATTAGATTAGATTAGATTAGATTAGATTAGAAGTCAAACATTTTTCTTACCATTTTATTGTAAAAACTAGATCTTTCATGTAAATTTATGTTTCGAAACCTTTAAATTAGGCTTACGTCCTCAAAATGAAAAGTATATACAATACGCATTTTTATGATAAATAATACCGGTAGAGACATGCCAAACACCACTCAGGCTTTGACGGGTTTTCACTACGAATATCACATAGCATTCCTCCGTTGATAATTTTTGATAGATAATAAAAAACCATTATGTTGTCATGTTGAAAAATGTTTAGTATTTTAGTAAAAGTTTTGGACAGACACATTCAGAAACAGTCATATAAATTTCAGTCTGCTTGGAAGCACGTAAATATAGGGGCAGGGCACATAGCAGGGTGCGGCAGAAAAAAATACGAAAATGTCTAAACTTTAATATTGTTTTTGTTGGCTCGATAGTAGAAAATGGTCACCCTACACAATTAACCTACAATCACAACCATCCCGTTTCCCATAGCCTTTTGTTAACAATCTCTGTTACTCTCATGTGATGTGATGTGATGTAATCAGCAATTAGTAGTAAATACACCGCGTACGCAGATGGTTACTCTGTCCGTCCTTTCCGAAAAACAATTTGAATTGAATAAACTTGTCCCGAGCACTGTTCGTTGTATGTCACTAAAATAAAGTGTTTCGTTTTGCTGATACGTCATATACATACATTTTTGGTCCTTCGAACCAGATTTCGGGGACATTAATCGCTGAAAAGTGACCAGTCTCTGTTAATCGCGTGGGTCACGTGGAACGTCGAGTAGATAATTCGATTACGGGTGCACAGTGAAGTGAAAGGTGCAGTGTAATGTGCTTTTGTGAGTGAGTTTTTTAGAACTTTTCTCGTGATATTAATGCTGTGAACAGTGACTATCAGTGAAAATAGCGAATGAATTGAGAGCTGGTAGATCCATTCAACCGAATGCACAAGTTGCCGGTGCAGGGCAATCCCGTGTCAAGCTTCCCGATATTCTCTTATCAACCTTCGGTGGACTTCTCAAGGATTGGTTAACATTCCGTAGCTTGATTTCCGTAGCTTGATCCATAATAATCTACAGCTGATGGAAATGGAGAAATTTACGTACCATCGGTGGGCGTTGAATGGAAAAAAGGTACGAAAATAGGAAGCTGATCGTGAAAGCCCATTTTGATGTACTCTTTGCTGTGCGGTCTATGATGAAAAAGAGCTTCGATTAGTTGAATCGGCCCATCAGCGACTTCGAGCAAAAATTTGCTGATGGTGGAGAAGATAGGAGAAAGGACGGATGACTGGAGCACAATTCTTGTCCACATAATGGGTTCCCGTTTGGACTCTTTCTAGCTCTGAGGCAAATTCTCCGGAGGTCGGCAATCGTCTCTGTCCACCATTACTGCTTGGGCCACCCTTGGCACGTGAGACTTCACGCACCGCTGGGGTGTTATTGGCGCTTTTGGCACCTTTGCCACCTTTGGTGCCGGGGTCACTCTCTTTTCGCCCTGCTGGACGTGAGGTTGGACCCTCCGACCCCAACACTGCCATCGGCATCGTCCGCTTCTTGGAGGCACCGTGTGTGGTTTCCCCTGGCGACTGCCTTGCACGCTTGGATGTCCCTGCCACCACGATAGGTGGGGTGGGATCTCGCGCGTCCGTCTGCGTGTACTTGCAGGCGGATTCCCTGGCCTTTTCTGCTGCCACCAGCCTTGCCATTTCCCCTTGCCATTTCCCTGGCACTGAAACATGCAGCCTGAACGGACCTACGAAGCTGCAACAAGCTGTATCTGAGGTCCTTGCTGATATTGGTGCGAGCCGACGTAAAGTCGATTATCGCATTCAGCTGTGCTGCGACTACCAACACTTTTGGAAGCGTATCGAGCTTCCCCTTCATAGCCCGCATGAGCCCAGGACCATGAATGGCCTCTCCGATTCAACCGGAAACCCTTGCTTCCGAGGCTATCGGGCTTCCGCTCGTATTGGATGCGCAACCGGATCCCGCCAAACCTCTTTTGGCGAATGGATTCACTTCCTCTCGCTGAATCGTTTTATTTGGGGCTCTGGGCTCCATGCTGTTGGGTCCCCCTTCAGCTGCTATCAAAACCCACGTGAAGTAGTCAACATAGTGATCCCATGGGTATCTATGCAAGCTTGACGGCGAGCAGGGCGGCCATGCGAGGGTTGACGTGGGACTTCATGGGGACACCGCTAACAGAGCCTGATCGGCGTGATTTAGGATGAGCATCTTTGCCTTCTCCCGCGCGGCTGAGAACCTGTCAGTGGAGAGTGGAACGTACTGAAGGCCTGCTAGAGTTTCAGTGGGACTGAGACAGACTATGCCATTTATTGTAAGAAGCCTCGCCATTTCGACAGTACTCAGGTAGACGACATAGGTGCCAGCCCAAAATCGTGGTGCCGTGGAAAGATTTCGTAAATCAGCCAGTTTCCGTAAGTTGGGTCTTACTGACATTGACTCCAATGCGCCATGTGGCGCACCCTTCGTAGCCGTTTAGCCGTTAAGGGGAACGTAACGTTTCTAAGGTGCACCACTGGGAGGCGAACTACACCACACCTCTTCGTTCCTCTCTGTCGATGCTGGTCCGTAAAGTAGCATGGATGTGTCGCTCTATCCATAACAGTCTCCACCGTGAAGAAACACGCAAGGGATGTCTCAGTCATGCTGACCATTAAGAAACTCTGTCGTCGTTGATTCGGTTGTCTCAGCGGGAATCGTTTTCAGAGGAGGTTTCTGCACTCCAGCGTGGAAATCTAGTCAAGCCATCGTCGTCGATCAACAAACTCACACCAATTCTCGTCGACAATATGTTGTACGTAGGTGGCCGGCTATTCAAGGCACCTTTTTCAGTGAGTTGTAAGCATTAAGTGATCCTCAGCTAACATCATGCTCTGAGACACGTCATCGGGTTAACATCTCCGTTGGCACATTAGTTCTCGTGAAAGAGGACAATCTTCCGCCGACGAAACAAGGTCTCTACAACTCGACCTTGTTTCGTCGGCGGAAGATTGTCCTCTTTCACGAGAACTAATGTGCCAACGGAGATGATAACCCGATGACGTGTCACAGTCAACGTGGGTGCTGATGGTAACATACTTGAGGTCAAAGGACGGGCTGTGTCGAGTCAAAGAACGGGCTGTTCTGGAGAACAATCTCAACGATATGCGTCCTTTCTATACGAGACAATCGAGCATTGTCCACCACCGAGAAGAACTGAAGTTCCTATTCTTCAGCGCTTCAGCGCGCAAACGTTCATGATTTGAATTATTCGGTATCCACAAGCCAGTCCAGCCCAGTTCAATAAGCAGTTATGTAGTCCAGTCAGGAAATCATGTTAGACGTCCATGATGATCTGACTAGTCCTGTAAAAAAACAAATATCGTCCTGTGAAACCTGGCATAACCGTGTCAGCGCCTGTCAGTATGTCCAACCCAGTTGTTTCAAAATCATTCTATCGTTGCAGTAGAAGTAGATCGGGTATTTTCCCTCCCAGCGCAGCATCCGACACCATCAATGAGTTTGGCCAATTCGAAAGTCAATGTCGTCACACAAGTCTATAACCAATACCACGATGATCAACGGAGATCACACGTGTTTGCGATATAGGCGTTTGCGGAGGCTCAGAGGCCTCCGCACCATGTAAGTTAAATTATACATTACTAATTATGATTTTATTGTGTTTTTTCTTTCTTTCACAAAAATGTCCAAGTCAAAAGAATACTCAAAATTGTATAGTTATTAGTTTTTAAACAAATTAGAATTAAAATTAAATGTCTTATGCAAACCATACTTCAAATTCCTAACCATCTAACCATCCTTTAAATTGTTATTCCTTTAAACCTAGAGACGGCCGCGAGTAATCGGTTCTGTCCTTCTAACTCTAGTTTTAAGATAACTCATGTATAATAGTATAGAAATTTGGCTCTGTAAAGTTGATTCGATTGAGCCTGTACAAATAAATGATATAAAAAAATAATTATGTTTTTATTGCGTACAGTGCGCCAAATTGAAATTATAATGTGTAGAAATTGGAAATATATTCTAAACATCTTGGGATCCCAACAGTGAACAGCAATTTTTGCTAGAACCAAAGATGTGAAGAGTATCGATGTGAAGTATCGATAGGTCTGATAGAGCTTGGCAGGTTATGAAATTGAATAGAACTAGTTTGAAACTGAGCGTAGGGCTTTTGTTAGGCATTATTTCGAAGTAAACGTACAAACTTTTGCCACACATCCCCATGCGGGGTAGGTCAAGGCAAGAACGGATCTGCCACCTTGACTGGCAAAAATGTATGCATTTGATCGTGCTCAAATACCGCCAATGGCACATAATGGTTCTAGCTATGTGAAATCTCTGTTTTTACACTCTCGAAAGACATATGATGGAAATCAATTTCCAATTAGAGGTTTTGAAAACACAACTTCTCATTTTTACCTGTAATGTTTTTCTCGTCGTTGTTTTCTTAACAACCTCAGAGAGAAACCCGGTAAGGTGTTGTATGCTGATCCTCTTAACAGCATGTTTTAACGGAAACCCCATCATGGAATGAATACATTACTAATTATGTTTTTATTGCGTACAGTGCGCCAAATTTAAATTATTATGTTTTGAAATTGGAAATATCTTCTCAACATCATAGAATCCCAGTAGTGAACAGCAATTTCTGCTAGAACCAAAGATGTGAAGAGAAAGTATCGATAGGTCCGATAGAGCTCGGCAGGTTAAAGGTTTAACTTAATGATTTACCCTCCAGCCCGGTTGCAGTAGGTTCATGGCGCGGGTGTGCCATATTAATTGTCTTATTGATAATGTGTGTAACGGAATGAAACCATTAAATAACAAAGCCTTTCAAATTTTACTGTTGTCAATTCATTGGAGAGCTCCAGAGCTGACAATTAGAGGCGCTGCTATACAATAATTTTCAAATCCAGAGTGGACTGGATATTACCGATATTTTGAGTGTATTTTTAAATTGAATGAAAATCGTATCTCGCATGTAAAAGTCTATCGTTTCGTCGAAATCCATTGAATATATCGAACGGGTCCGATAAGACACCCGATATTTTTACACATCTCTTCACACTGAAACAAGGTTAAGGTCAAAGTCACAATCTGCGTTGCTACTTTGAATTTGAAGGCCAACCTTTTAGAAAGTACAAAGATTCCACATGCCAAACTTTTATGACTTGTGAGATTCAAAGAATTCTATGATAGTTGGAAATATTAAATCTCTATTTTTTTTCTAAGACTTGTGTCTTCAAAAATTGGAAATGGCACTGGAAATCACTCTTCATGACAACCATTTTAGGATTCAAACAACTTTACTTTACTTGAAGAGCTTCTCATCATGTAGAAATGTAAAATGCCGTATAATGCCGTTTATTCTCTAATTAAATAGTCAGTTGCGAGAAATGTTACTTTTTGCAAAGTAAAATAGATTAATTAATTAGCGGCTCATTGCAGCCAATTCGTTTTCAAAACTCACATTCCTCGTAATTATCCAAGTCGAGAAAGCATATGCAGTTTTGTTTTATAATTACCATTACATTAAACTAATGCATGTTTTGTCCTTCGAATCGAAAGTTTTCAAATGGTTCGAAATAAACTAATTCGTAGGTACTTTTTCAAACAGACGTATCTGATTTTGTAATCAAAGATTGAAAGTAAGATTCAAACGTTAAATTCTTTAAATTCTTAACACTTTCATGCAAACTAGGACCAACATTTCACTAACATGATGAGGATGCTAGTTTCCGTGGGAATGCTGAGAGTTTTAAGTAGTTTACGTTATAATCTTACTTCCCCTTTTTGTTTACAAAATCAGATACGTCTTTTTGAAAAAGCACTCGAGAATAGTGATAAGCAATAAGCTCAAACGTCAAGTATGAAAAGGTTATAGTTGCTGAACGGAAACGCATGCTCCATAAACACGATAATGTTAAATGATTTCGACCAACCTACATTCAAATGAATCTACTTTGTAGCAATGTAAACTGTGTGTAATTACCATTGATGGTGATTACTGCACACCATAAATGATTTTGAATTGTTGGCCTTTTTTCTTCGACATAAGCTAGGACCAAATGTGACAATACTCATCGTGAGTCATGAAGCGTGAAACTGTTTCAAACCAATAAATTTGCGCTTGAAAATACTTTGATGTAACAGCTTTTGAAGTCACGAATATCACTGTAAACACGCTTTGACTCCGGTATAAACGACGAGAGCCGAAACGATTTACCTTTATTTCCCGTTAGCTTAAATTCTTGTCGCAATGAATCCAGAGAAGCTATAATTTTTCTTTTATTATGGTAATTATTTTCACTTGATCTCCTTCTGCTCCCACGGCGGGTCTATGTCCTATGGGTCGTACAATGAAAAGCGTTTCAGATAGTCCCGTGCTGCCTCTGTTGCCGCTTCGCTGTAGTTGGGACGAGAAGGCACGAGGTGCTGGAAAAAGCAATGAGGTGATGAAACAACGCGGAGATTGGCATTACACGGGAGCAAAAGTGGAATGTTAACAAGATAACAAGGTTTGTGTTGGAGTGTCATAATTTTCATATTCCCTTTATAAAAAGCTTGTTAATTAAAATTATTGCATTCCTGATACTCCTAACGAGCATTAAAGTGTATTGGTGTCAAACCCATGCTCCAGGCATCTTTGTTGATTAGCGTTGTTAAGAATCCTTACTTAGGGCAGATGAGGAATGTGCAAATTGTTCTATGTGGAATGTGTTTAATGCGGATTAGGATAAATGAACTGAAGCTGATTAAACTAAGAATGTTCATTCAATGGTGATGCCGATACTGCGTCAGAAAAATGTACTGCTGGTGGATGATAAGGCTACCGGCACTAAGGTGTATCGGATCATGCTAACTTCAGTCTATAAACGATGAAACATGATTCTGTTTAAAAATATTCTTCGCTTTTGTCAACAATATCAATAATCACAATCTTCTTTCGATCATGTAACAGGGTTTTTTTTTAACTCTGTTGAGATGAATTCCAGCTATAATTGAATCACAACTTTCTGCCTTATTGCGTAAACAAAACAAAAAATCAACTCATATAAACGCTCCATAAATGGTATGATTATAGGGGAACTGCGCCCATATTAATCTCATTGTTCCTATATTTATCCTACGATGAATCAAACAATTGGGCAGTTGAAGGATTAGTTAGTAATGTTTGTTGTAGTTATTTAACGTAAGCAAACATTATTAGAAAAAGAAACCGATCCTTCAACTGCCCAATTGTTTGATTCATCGTAGGATGAATATAGGAACAATGAGATTAATATGGGGGCAGTTTCCCTAGTTGTTTATTTGACACATCGGGAACATCTATTAAGTATGTCAGGCTTGTATAGGGGTATGGAGGTGGTTTTGAAAACTGTGACGATCCGTACAAAAATAATTTGGTGTTCAACAAAATACGTGATGAGAGGGGCAAAAGGTGGCATTAAGGTGATATATTTTTTCCTATCTTCTCTCTCTCTCTTTCTTTCTTTCTCTCTCGCTCTCTCTCTCTCTCTCTCTCGCTCTCTCTCATGCAAACTCACCTTGCTATTTAAAATTTATAGTACACTCAGTAGCAAAAAAAAAGCCGATCAAAATAATGCTTCCAAAAAACGCCATGTTCAACCTTTTGTTACTTTGTCAACTATCAATTATTTTGGCTGAAAATTTGACAACACTATAACCAATGTACAGACCTTATGTGACCAATACATTGGTATATACATTGGTTGAAGTGAAATTGTCATAATTTTCAGCCAAAATAATTGATAATTGACAAAGTTACAGAAGGTTGAACATGGCGTTTTTTGGAAGCAAAATTTTGCTCGGCTTTTTTTTTGCTACTGAGTGTATATATCTCGATTATTAGTGATTGGACATCGATTCGAACTCCATCAGATAGCTCACAGCAAGTAAACATACAAGCTGATTTGATGAAATATTGAATATCTAGTACAGAGCCTGAGTTATATAAATTCTAAATTTTGAGGTGATGGCTGCTGTCGAGAGTGCTTCAGCGTAAATCCTTAATGTGGCGTTCATAATGGTCGTTTCCTTACAAACAAAAAAAAAAAAAAAAAAATTCGTAAAATATTTTACGACATTAAAATGGGACCGCTAAGACCAACGGCTTTTACATGATACACAAGAAATAATCACTAAAGCTGCTTTATTTCAGTGGCCATTTCAGATTTTTAGTGCAGCTTTTCAAAATTCAAAGCAATGTTTGTTCATAAAACTGCCGTCTTTTTTATTAAAGGTTTTAACCATATTAATAAACAAAAAACATTGAAGAGTTTTCGCTGCTTTAAATTGGAGTGATTGTTGCTATAATAATAATAATACTAATGATTTAATAATATAATATAATATAATAATATAATAATAATATTTATTTCTGTAATTATGTTTATTTCTAATCTTGAACAATAATGGATCAATAGTTTGTTTTCATAAAATATCATCTTTTTATATGATTTGAAAGATAAATTTGTGATATACATATTTTTGGTACAGTTCTTGTTTATTTATCTACTTGTAGACTATAAAATGCTTATATCGCACCTAAATTGTACTGATATTCGCTGTTATATCAGTACAATTTTTTTGACACTATTCCAAATGCCTCTTCCACAAAAGGGGGGACTGTAAGACACTGTGGCCTGAAAGCCACTACCCAGAACTTTTCGTAATTCGTTAAGGTTGTTATGTTATTATTACGATATAGTTTGTATGAAGTTTCCTGGGTCATGTTAAGAAGAAGGAGATAAGCACGCTTAGCACGTTTATATTTTTAAAAAGGTTTTTTTTTAACTATAAATATATATTTTTTATGTAACAATTTACTTAATTACCTACTGACTTACTTACCTACTTACTTGCTTACTAACTTACTTACATACTTACATACTTGCTTACTCACTTGCTTACTTACTTACTTACTTACATTTTTACTTACTTACTAACTTACTTCCTTACTTACTTACTGAATTACTTACTTACGTACTTACTTACTCACTCACTCGCCTGAGTGCCTTCTAGAAAACTCCATAGAGATCCAGTGAATGGAGCTTAGGATAAGCTTGCCTTTCTCAAAGTGCACGTATTGCGAGCTAACCCAAAATATCAAATGCAAATAGGTTTTATTCATGTTTTATGGTAGTTTTATCAAAGCATTAAGGACATCATCTGGTTTAATCTGGGCATTTTCAAAGTTAAGGTGGTTTTAATTGATTAACAGTTCTTAAGAGTGATAAAAGAACATTTGAAGAAACCTCCATAAAACTAAATCATTTATAAGTGTTATTCACCTTATAAGTAATAATATAAGATACTTGATACCCTTCTCAAGACATCGTTTTGCAACTTTCATTAAACCTGATAAAAGTTTTGTAAAATGACATTCCTGCAAATTAAAGGGTGTTTCGATCAAAATTTGGTCGACTTAAACTTGACGTACTTCATTTCAGCGTGCATGCAAAAAATTTGCACACCCCTCATTTTGAAGATTTGTGCGTGTAGCATCATGCCTCCATTTTGATTTTGAGATTGGCACTTCAGTTATCATCGAAGGAAGAGAAGCAACGCATCAAAAGCACGTGCATGTAGAAAATCCAAACTTCTCTCACACCAAGTTGGCGAAATTGTTGAATGTGGCTAAATCAACTGTTACCAACGTATTAAAAGTGTTCGGTGAACGTTTTTCGACAGCCAGGAAAGCTGGATCGGTGAGACATCGAAAGCAGAAGGCCACAGCGACGACAAAAAGAGTTGCCCGCTGTTTCGAGCGGAACCCGAACCTCTCCCTCCGAGCTGTCGCAAAGAAGCTGGCAGTGGCACCTTCAACCGTGGATAGGGCGAAAAAACGATCTGGACTGTCGACTTACAAGAAAGTGGTGACTCCAAATCGCGACGATAAACAAAACACGTCGGCCAAAGCACGATCGCGAAAGTTGTAAACGACGATGCTGGCGAAGTTTGATTGCGTGGTACAGGACGATGAAACTTACGTCAAGGCAGACTTTAAACAGCTTCCTGGACAGGAATTTTGTACGGCAACCGGACGGGAAAAAGTGGCAGATATTTTCATGCACATTAAAATGTCAAAGTTCCCCTAGATATATCTGGTGTGGCAGACCATCTGTACCTGTGGCTTGAAGAGCAACGTTTACATTACGACCGGAACCGTCAACCAGGAAAGCGAGTGTCTTCAAAAACGTCTACTGCCTTTCCTGAAGCGACACAATTGTTCCGTTTTATTTTGGCCGGATTTGGCATTTTGCTATTACGGAAAAAAAGGCCATGGAGTGGTATGCTGCCAACAACGTTCAAGTGGTGCCCAAGGACAAAAACCCTCCCAACACGCCAGAGCTCCACCCAATCGAACAATATTGGGCCATCGTCAAGCGGAACCTTAAGAAGACTCAAAAAGCTGTTGTGAGCGAGAAACAGTTCAAGGCAAACTGGCGTTCTGCGGCAAATAAAGTGGACAAGGAGACTGTACAAAATCTTATGGCAGGTGTTTTCAATCACAATGTTGTTACTGATTCCACATTTGATCAGTATTCTAGATGAGAGCTCCCAGAAGCGGTTCTGTAAGGGTTTTACTCCTGCCAGAACCTCCAGGCTCATATTGTGCGTTGAATGCATACAGCCAAGGGCAATACGTAAACAACGATATTGAATGCGCTCCAATTTAATGAGGTGGCTGTTTCTTGCCGAGAGGAAGCAAGAAGAGCCATATTCTAGAACTGAAAGAATAGTTGTTTTATAGAGTTTAATGAGGTCTTCCGGGTGAGCACCCCACCATGTCCCGGAAATTGATCTTAGAAAATTGATCCTTTGTTGACATTTCTGTTTCAAATACGCAATGTGAGTACTCCAAGTGCATTTCGAATCAAACATGACTCCAAGGTATTTGAAGGTCAAAGATTGGGTAATGTCTCTTCCCAACAGCTTGAGACCCAGTTGGGCAGGGAACCGCTTTCTAGTAAACACTACCAATTCGGTTTTTTTTCGGTGAAAACTCGATCCCAAATTTCAGGCCCAAATGGACAGATTATCTAGGGAATTTTGCAATGGTCTTTGCAAGATTTCTGCACGTGGACCTCTTAAGAAGATCACAGCATCGGCTGCAAGTTGTCTTAGCGTGCATCTATTTTCCAAGCAGTTATCAATATGTTTAACATAAAAATTATAAAGTAAGGGACTTAGACATGAGCCTTGGGGTAAGCCCATGTAGCTAATTCTGGAAGTTGTCAGTTGGCCTAGATTGAAGTTCATTTGTTTCTCTGACAGTAAATCATGCAAAAACTTATTTAAAAATCCTGGTTAACCACTACTGTGCAGACTATCTGCCAGTATATCTATGGAAACTGAATCAAATGCGCCCTTAATATCCAGAAATACTGAAGCCAATTGCTCCTTGTGTACAAAGGCCAGTTGTTTATCAGATGAAACCAAAGCTAAACAATCGTTTGTTTTTTTCCTCTTTCGGAAACCAAATTACGTATTTGATAGCAGGTTTTTTGATTCAACCCAACGGTCGAGTCTTGATAGGATCATTTTTTCTAACAATTTCCTTAAACATGATAGCATAGAGATCGGACGGTAAGAATTGTAATCAGACGCTGGTTTCCCAGGCTTTTGAATAGCTATTACTTTAACCTGCTCGGTGGAACCATATTTAATTCCATGAGAATGTTATACAAGTTAAGTAATCTTCTTTTAGCGATATCGGGGAGGTTTTTTAGAAGGTTTAATTTAATCATACCGCTTCCCGAAGCAGAGTTATTCGATGAAAGCAGTGCCATTGAAAATTCCAACATTGTGAATGGTTCGTCCAGAGAAGAAAAATAATTTTACTTATTAATAAAAACTTTGATCGACTCACACACATTACTGTTTGACCAACTTTTGATCGGAACACCCTTTAGAACCATTTGATTTTAGATAAGAGCAAATACTCTTGAGAAAGAACATTATGTGAAAAATAAAAAAAAAACTGAACAATGGACACCCATAAATAGGTGGAAGATGTTATAAAATAATGGATCGTTCAAGCGAAAATTCAATAAATACCTATCCAACATATCATAGGCGTAGCCAGAGGGAGGCACGGTGGATCCGTCCGATCGAAAAGTTTTGGGCGATAATGAAGAAGAAGTTGTAGAAAAGCGAAAAAAAATATAAAAACCGATGAAGCTTTGAAGAAAAACTGGGAGAAATTGTGTAAGGAAGGTGGACAAAGCCTCGCCCAAGATCTCATGAACAAAGTTAAGAGAAATGTACGAGCATTCCGCTTGGGGGAGGAAATTCAATAAATAAATTATGCCTAAACATAGCTAATATATAGTTATTTGATCCCTGAAAATTTGAGAAGTATCCGATTTAAAATTAATTTTAGGTGATCATTTTTGTGTGTCTCATTTTTTCTGAGTCCAGTCTTTAAATGTTAAGTAGAACATACAAAAATCAGAATAAAATTAAAATAAAATACTCATCCAGTACTAAGATCAAAAATAAAAAAACAATGTTCTTATTGAGCAGAAAAATGTAAGATCGATATGAGGCAAGAACAGCACCCATAACCTTGTTAGTTAGATGTATTAATATTTGGGAAAAATGTTTAACTGTATGTCTATCATGAATTACGAAGTTGAGCAAACGGAAGAAAGATTTGTACTCTGATAATCGATATTTAACAATCGTGTCCATGTAAAACAACAAAATAAGACGCAGGAAAAATGACACTTGTGTTTTGCCTATGTCCGAGTCGCACTGGCTTCTGGAATTCCTAAACCAACCGCATACACACAACCATTGATCACGTATTTTTCACTACCAATGCAATAGAAGGAGACTAGCGTCAAGCGGCGACTTCGTGAAAACCGTGCACTTCATTATTTTCCTTCTTGCCCACTTGGCACTCACTCTCAGCCTTGATTGCCGACCGCCAAAACTCTCTCTTCAATTTTTCTTTTTAATTTCTCTTCTCAATCTTTTTATACACTCGGTTACGTTGTATTCCATCTGTGCAGTCTTTTACACACACACATACCCCCGATCGGTTGTCGCTTTTTCTTTGTTGGCATCGAACGTACTTTCGTCGAAATCGCCTGCTGATCAGAAACTTCTATTTTCACTTCTTTTTTTCCCTCGTAACATTCATAGTTCTTGACCATTACATTTCTCTTCTCTTCCACCAATCCGTTACCAGTAGCTACAAGCCAAACACACGGCTTCTACCTTCTTCTGCTGCAATCACAGCCGATGAAAATTTCCAAACGCCCCACATGTGATCCGTATCACCCCCGGCTTCTCAGCACACTTCTGGGATTTTCAATCACTTTATTTTTCTTCTGATCGATTCACAAATCATGTTTTTCTTTTCCTGATCCGCAACACCTATAGGGCTTCCCGCAATTTGCCAAAAACTTTTCAACACTAACATCGCAACATAAAGCAGTAGCAACAGCACAGACGTCGTACTCGGTTGGTGGTCACTCAGCGAATGAAAATAGCTGAAATATTGTAACAACAAAAATTCCTTTTAAAAAAATTCGCAATAACTTCAGAACGGCTGGGTTAACGAAAAAAGTTTTATATGCTTTTTTATCAAAATGAATACGTAGAGTCTATTTTTGGTAAAATTATATTATAAAATACGCGATTTCACAAAATTCAATAAATCCATTTAAATTTAAAAACAAAACACTTTAAAAAATTAGAGAAGTGACCGTCTTCAACTCTTCACCAGATTTTAGGATATAACTTCAAGTCTAAAATTTTTTTTTTGAATTCGAAGAGGGCTCAACAAATCAATGTTTTATGTTTTTTTGCATGAATTTACATTTTTTTAGTATCAGTGTATTTTTTTCTTGAAGAACACTTAATGACCTACAACTTGTTTCAGACGACTCAGAGTAATCGTTTACATGCTATGATTTAAAAAATAAAATTCATATTTTACATAAGTCCTTATGGGAAATCAGTCCAGGAAATTTTCGGATTTTTTTTATGAAAATGGTTATCTTGGGTATAAACTTACATATGGACAAAATTTCATTAAAACCGGAAACTGTCGAGACAAAATCAATACATTTTTTAGCGTTTCTGGCTGAAAATGCTCGAAAGTAAAACCTTCTATGGCGCAAACGATCGTTGAATCAATATGGCTTAAAAGATCAGCTCGTGTTTTAAAGAAGAGTAAATGGCATAAAGGGTGATACGGTCAAAATTTGGTCAAGGGAAAACGCGTGTAAATGGGGGAAATTTTTTTTTTAAAAAAAAAAATTATTTTTTTTTTTTTTTAATTTATTTATAAAAAAATGAAAAAAAATATTTTGGGTGGCCTTTTTTTTTATATATATTGGGGCCTTACGCTTGACCCCTGCCATCAGATTTTGTACAGCCACCTTGTCCACCTTCTTCGCCGCAGAAAGCCAGTTTGCCTTGAACTGCTGCTCGTCCTTAGCAGTTTTTTTGGTCTTCTTTAGGTTCCGCTTGACAATAGCCCAGTATTTCTCAATTGGGTGGAGCTCTGGCGTGTTGGGAGGGTTCTTGTCCTTGGGAACCACCTGCACGTTGTTGGCGGCGTACCACTCCATGGCCTTTTTACCGTAATGGCAAGATGCCAAATCCGGCCAAAACAGTACGGAACAACCGTGTTTCTTCAGGAAAGGCAGCAGACGTTTATTCAAACACTCTTTCACGTAAATTTCTTGGTTGACAGTCCCGGAAGCTATGAAAATGCTGCTTTTCAAGCCACAGGTACAGATGGCTTGCCAAACCAGATATTTCTTTGCGAACTTTGACAGTTTCGTGTGCTTGAAAATATCTGCTACCTTTCCCCTTCCTTTTGCCGTATAAAACTCCTGTCCCGGAAGCTGCTTGTAGTCGGCTATGACGTAGGTTTCGTTGTCCATTACCACGCAGTCAAACTTCGTCAGCATCGTCCTGTACAGCCTCCGGGATCGCGCTTTGGCCGTCGTATTTTGTTTATCATCGCGATTTGGAGTCACTACCTTCTTGTAAGTCGATAGTCCGGCTCGTTTTTTGGCTCGATGCACGGTTGTAGACGATACACCCAGCTTATTTGCGGCATCTCGGAGAGATAGGTTAGGGTGTCGCTTGAAACTACCGGCAACTCTCTTTGTCGTCTCAGCGGCTTCCGGTTTTCGATTTCCCCCCGATCCAGACTTCCTGGCTGTCGACAAACGTTCCCCAAACACTTTAATTACATTTGTTACGGTTGATTTGGCAACTTTTAGCGATTTTGCCAACTTTGCGTGCGAGTAGCTCGGATTTTCGCGATGCGCGAGCAAAATTTTGATACGCTGCTCTTCTTGCTTGGACGGCATTTTGACAACTGAAGAGTGAATTCCAAAATCAAAATAGGAGCAACATTCTACACACACACCTTCAAAATGAGGGGTGTTCAGGTTTTTTAAATGCCAAATTGAAAAAAATACGTCAAGTTGATATTGACCAAATTTTGACCGTATCGCCCTTTATAACGTATAAGTTTCTAAAGAACCTTCCTTCAGTAGACCAGTACAAATCGAAGGAACAACCTTTTTATATTTCATATCTATAGAAGAAGTCTCAGTTTCTGTGCCAATGATAAGAAGATAATAATCATTTCAATAACAGTCTGCATTGTGCTCTCATGCCGTGCGGTTCTATTTTCAATTTGCTGAAGGAAGTGCTATTGCTACCTAACGCTACACCAAATCTTAAACAGCACTTTTCAGTGCTAAATAATACCTACAATTTTTAGATTTCCTCTTATTCCTTTTCGATCCTTGTTAGGCCCTTCGGGTAACCCGGCTTGGATATCGCATTGGAAAATTTCTCTTCGGTCCCTCGGATTCTTATAGTTATCTGCTTGGACGTCGATTTGGAGCAAATTACTCTGCCACTATGGCAAATAAGCGCAAACGAAAATGGCAATCTATTGATTCGCCTGCAAATCAAATTAATGTGAGTAATCAATTTGATATGCTCACAGATGATGAGAGTGATCCATCATCTAATCAAAATTTGAAAAAACTTTCTCGATTGAGAAAGGAAAAAGTTCCCCCTATTGTGGTGACAATTTCGGATTTCCATGCTTTTCGCAAGGAAATCTTAACATTTGTTGAAGGTGTGAAATATTCCCTTCAAATTTCCAGACGAGGTGAATGCCGTTTGCATGCAGAAACCTTGGACGGATTCAAACGTCTTCTTGAGTATCTTACTCAGAAGAACCACAATTTCTTCACTTATGACACCAAAGCTGAGCGTCTTTTCAAGGTTGTCTTGAAAGGACTGCCCAGTGGTGAATCTCTCGATGAAATAAAAAACGAGTTAATAAAATTACTTGGAAATAGCCCAGTCCAAGTACTTAAGATGAAAATGAAATCCCGGCCTGGCGATGCTCGCAAAGGGATTTCAAACGATTTCTACTTAGTTCACTTCAAGTCAAGTAAACTTAATAACCTTAAGGCTTTAGAAAAAGCAAGCCTTTTGCTCCATGTCCGAGTGAAGTGGGAACATTTCAGGAAGACTGAAGCCAATTTCCAAAGCCTCACCCAGTGCCGTAAGTGCCAGGGATGGGGTCACGGTACAAAGCATTGCCATATGATTGGTAAATGCATGAATTGTGGGGATTCCTCGCACGCTAAGGACGACTGTCCTGTGAAGGAAGATCCTCAAAAATTCAAATGCTCAAATTGTGGTGAAAACCATAAATCAAATTTTTGGGAGTGCAAGACTCGCAAAGCAATTTTGCAGTCGCGCACTAAACGCCAGGTAGGAAGCAATATACGTTCCCAACCAGCTACTAATTATTCTGCAGCTGTTAACAACGATCAGCAAAGAACAAATTCCTACCAAACCGTCGGTAGAAACAGCGGACAGGTTTTTCCATCCGCAACTGTAACTTCAAACGCTCAACGAGGAGTAAATACTATTTCGATACCTGCAGGTACTAACAGGGCTCAATCTTCAAACCCTACATTCTTACCCAACCGTGTTGTTAACAATGTTCAACATGTAAATAGACCTACCTACGCTGCCGTTGCAGCGGGTAGAAACCAAAACCAAAATTCCCACGATGATGAATTTGATTTAGGTAACATATCCGCTCCTAAATTAGAATTTTTACAGCAATCGTTAATCGACATGATAACCGATATGCTAAAAACTAATTCCATGTTTGAAGCTATCCAAACTGGTATTAAATTTGCCAATAATATTGTCATGACATTGAAGTTCAGTAATGGATTTTAAGTCATTAAACATTTTGAATTGGAATGCTCGATCCATCAGAGATAACGAGGATGAGCTATTTAATTTTTTAAGAGTTCATAACGTGCATATTGCTGTTATAACTGAGACTTATCTCAAACCTGCCCATAAGATCAAAAGAGATCCAAATTATTTTGTCTACAGAAATGATCGCATTAATGGAGCTGGTGGTGGCGTTGCCATCATTGTCCATAGACGTATCAAACATCACATTCTTTCTTCATTTGAAACCAAAGTTTTTAAAACTTTGGGGGTTTCAGTTGAAACAAAATTCGGCCAATTCACTTTTATAGCTGCCTATTTGCCTTTCCAATGCACTGGCCAGCAAAAGAACTGGCTCAAGGGTGACCTCCAGAAACTTACCCGTAATAGGTCTAAATTCTTCGTTATTGGTGATTTCAATGCAAAACACCGCTCATGGAATAATTCGCAAAGCAATGGCAATGGTAATATACTTTTTGATCATTGTTCCGCAGGCTACTACACTATTCAATACCCAAACAGCCCAACTTGCTTTTCTTCAGCCAGAAATCCCTCAACTATTGATTTGGTCCTAACTGATTCATGTCAACTTTGTAGTCAATTGATTACCCATGCTGACTTTGGTTCTGATCACCTTCCAGTTACATTTGAAATATCTCATGAAATCATTTCTAATTCCATCAGTTCTACTTTCAACTACCATAGAGCTAATTGGGATCAATATCGAACATTTATGGAGTACAACTTTGATCCTAATGTTCCATTGCAAACAAAAAATGAAATTAATAATGCTCTTGAATCTCTGGCTTTCTCAATAAATAGAGCAAGAGCTGCTTCAGTGCCAAAATGCGAGGTTAAATTCGATTCAGTTATAATTGATGACGATCTTCAGCTCTTGATTCGTCTGAAAAATGTACGTAGGCGTCAATATCAAAGAACACGTGATCCCGCTATGAAAGTCATATGGCGAGATTTACAAAAACAAATTAAAAAACGCTTCTCTGCCGTGAGGAACAAACATTTTGGAAATAATGTGTTAAAATTAGATCCGAGCTCCAAACCTTTCTGGAAACTCTCTAAAATATTGAAAAAACCTCAAAAGCCTATACCAGCGCTTAAGGAAGGTGATAAAATTTTGCTCACAAATGCGGAAAAAGCTCAAAAACTTGTTAAGCAGTTTGAGAGCTCCCATAATTTCAGTTTGGGTCTTACAAGTCCTATTGAGGATCAAGTTTCCAGGGAGTATCTGAATATTTTCTCACAAGAAAATATTTTTGATGATTCTCGGGGAACTGATTTGGATGAAGTAAAAACTATAACTAAAAAAGTTCAAAATATGAAAGCACCAGGTGATGATGGAATTTTCTATATCCTCATCAAAAAACTCCCCGAGAGTACTTTGTCTTTCTTGGTAAAACTATTTAACATATGTTTTCATCTGGCATACTTTCCAAATAAATGGAAAAATGCAAAAGTCGTACCTATCATGAAGCCAGACAAAAATCCGGCTGAAGCTTCTAGCTACCGACCAATCAGTTTGCTTTCTTCAATGAGTAAGCTTTTTGAAAAAATAATTTTGAATAGAATGATGCTTCACATCAATACAAACTCAATTTTTGCTGATGAACAGTTTGGATTTCGCCATGGGCATTCAACTACGCATCAACTTTTGAGAGTTACAAATTTAATTCGTTCAAACAAAGCTGAAGGCTGCTCCACTGGAGTTGCTCTTCTAGACATAGAAAAAGCATTCGACAGTGTTTGGCATGAAGGTTTGATTGCGAAACTGAAAAAGTTCAATTTTTCGCTTTATATCATGAAATTAGTTCAAAACTACTTAACTGATAGAACTTTGCAAGTAAATTATCAGAACTCTAAATCTGATCAATTAACTGTCAGAGCTGGTGTTCCTCAAGGTAGCATTCTTGGGCCAATACTTTATAACATTTTCACTTCAGATCTCCCTGATTTACCTCAGGGCTGTCAAAAATCTTGCTTTGCTGATGACACAGGCATTTCTGCTAAAGGAAAAAGTCTTCGTGTTATATCCAGGAGGCTACAAAAAAGCTTGGACATTTTTACAGATTATTTTCAAAAATGGAAGATTTCTCCTAATGCTTCCAAAACTCAACTTATAATATTCCCACACAAGCCTAGAGCTGCATTTTTGAAACCAAGTAATAGGCATATGGTCACTATGAACGGAGCTCCAATTTCTTGGTCAAATCAAGTAAAATATCTTGGACTGATACTTGATCAAAAATTATCTTTTAAAGATCACATTGAGGGCATTCAAGCCAAATGTAATAAATATATAAAATGTTTATATCCTCTTATAAACAGAAAATCCAAACTTTGTTTGAAGAACAAACTTCTAATATTTAAACAAATCTTTAGACCGGCCATGCTTTATGCTGTGCCAATATGGTCTAGTTGTTGTGCTACTAGGAAAAAAGCACTTCAAAGGATTCAGAACAAAGTTCTGAAAATGATTTTGAAGCTGCCACCCTGGTTCAGTACTATTGAATTACATAGAATTTCAAACGTTGAGACTCTAGAAGAAATGTCCAACAAAATAATTCATAATTTTAGATAAAAATCATTGCAGTCTTCAATTGCAATGATCAATTCTCTCTATAGATAAGAACTAGTTTTAAGAAATCAATAATTATTCTCACACGCAGGCAAAAGGAACCCTGTTAAAAATACTGAATAGACAAGGTAAAAAATAATATTAACACAATTAGATATAAATGATAGCATATAAGGTTGAAATGTTAATTACTTAGCAGGATCACCTAGGTTAATATATGAATGTAAAATAATGTAAAATTTGGAATACATAAAGAGTTAAAAAAAAAAAAAAATCATTTCAATAAACAGCTTACGATTTAAAGAAAGGAAAATGTGTTTGGTTGTAAGTTCTTTTCTTTTATATTGTTTTTGTCTTTTTTTTTTTAATTTAGCGTGGTTGGTTTAAATCAAATAAGTGGTTGTTTTTTTGAAATGCTAAGGTTAGGGTGTATCCTTATATAATTCTATTCTATTCTATTCTATATTGTGTTTTGTTTTATATCTTTGAATGTAGGTGGAGGTGGCTTGGGTGGGTACTGTGTTGTATGGGTGTGGGAGGGGCAGCCCTCTAACGGTAGGGGGTGAGGGCAGGGCGCGACTACGCTATGGCATGATGGTATGTTTGTTTCTTTTTTTCTTGCGCTTCTTGAGTTTTTTGTTGTGTGTTTGTTTTTGTTTTTTCTTATCGTTTTGTTGTAATTTAGTGTCCTCAATGCAGTTATGAGAGGGGTGATGTGGGGGCGTACGATGTTTGGGTGGTTTTGGTGTTGGGGTGATTGTGTTAAGTTGGTAGTCCAGAAGGTGGGGAAATTTTGTTGAGAAAAAATTCCTGAACAGGCCGGGGAGCGGAACCCGGCCCCTGCCACCTGGGGGTTGGTTGTGGGTGCTGCTCCGCCGTCGGGGGTGAGGAGGGGGCGGACGCGTGTTCATGATGTATGTGGTGATTATTGAGAAGGAGTTTCTACTCTGGGCTTTATAGTAGTATTGCATGGTCGGAGCGTAATATTTTGTTTTCTTTGATATATCGCTCTCACAAAGGGGAACAAAAAGGGAAATGGAGCGCGTTTTGTTTAAGTGTGTTTTTGAATTCGTTATTGTGTGTAGTTGTGTGTGTTGTTTTTTTGCTTATTTTTGTGTTTTTTTATCTATTTAGATGGTAGGGAAAGAAGTAGGTGGGGAGGGTGGTCTTATGGAGTTGTTATGAAATAGGCCGAAAACTCCTACATTTTCCGGATTATTACACACAATTGTATGATACTCCATCTATCGGGCTGGTTATTCGATGCATGAATAATGACTAGTTCAAAAACAAATACTTTCGTTTTGTAGAAATAAAATACAACATCTAGAAAACCATCAGTTTCCTACCTGGTGTAGAAGTTCGCTTAAATTTTGCCTTTGCGTAATTTACATTTCTTCTCGTGTGCCAGAGGGAATTCTTAAACCAGCTCCTTCTCACATCTTAGTTTGTTGCCAGAATGTGATGTTGAATATTGAGCTGATTTATTTCATATTGAGATGATATTTTTTTTTATTGAGTTATAGACTCTTTAGAATGTTATTCGAGTCTGGTTACATATTTGAAAAACACTTCCTGATTGCTATTATTCTAAAACATATTATTTTTTCTTCACCTTGGTGCTTCCAGCGTCGTTGTGATTCTTCTTTCCATGTTGATTTTACCTGTTGCTGTATGGTAGCAACTGAGCGGGTGTGTTAAGAGTTTTTTTTTTTGTGATTCGCATTTCTAACTATGTTATCCAATTCAGCCAGATAATCGATTGTGGATTTGCCTTTACGGAAGGCATACTGGTGCTCATTAATTAATTTTCGTTCTTCAATTATGTGCATGAGCCGGTTGTTTAGCATTCTCTCGAATATTTTGCCGAGGCAACTGTTTAGGTAGATAGGTCTATAGTTTCCTGGAAAGTTCCTATCTCCTTTTCCTTTGTATATGGGAACCACTATAGATTTTGTCCAGCTTTCTGGGTAGATGGAATTCTCCCATAACCGGTTATAGGTTTTTAGCAGCAAATTTTTATATTCCAATGGTAAGTTGATAATCATAGCGTAGTGGATGCCGTCTGGGCCTGGTGATGATCCTCTTAGTCCTTCCATCGCTGCTTCCAGCTCATTTTTAGAGAATGGTGCGTTGTATTCGATTCCATCTTCTTGATTTATGATAAGTGGAGTTTGTTCTATATTGTTTTTATGTGTCAGGAAGTTTTGTGTATATTCCTTGTTGCTGGATACTCTACCAAAACGTATACCTAGACTATCAGCAATTTCTTTGTTGTTGGTTGTACATTGGTCGCTCAGTTTTATCTCTCTGATGTGGGAGGATTTGTATTTTCCTTGTATTTTGCTGAAATGTTTCCACATTTCTTTAGCTGGAGTGTGGGCATTAAATTTCTAGGTAAGTGCCATCCATGAAATTTTTTTCGCCTCTGTTATGACTTCTTGTGCTTTTAAGTTTGCTTCTCGGAATTCCTTGACTAACTGGGGTTCTGGATTCGCTTTTTTATTCCTCTGTAGGTTTTGGAGGGCTTTTCTTATAGCTTTTACTGCTGCAGCTACTTCCTCGCTCCACCATGGCACTTGTTTTCTGGTTGTGCTGCCTTTTGTTTTTGGGATCGACTGTTCGGCAGCCTTGATTATCTGTTTAGTTATTTCCTCAACTTGTTCTACATCTTTGTTTGATATTTCGATAAGATTGTGATAATTATTCCAATCAGTTTCTTCATTTCTCCATTTCGGTGTGCTATTCCTTTCTTGCTGAGGCGTCATCAACGAGATGATCAGTGGAATGTGATCACTTCTGTCGGCGTCTTTTGAGACTGAAAATTCAAGGCTCCCCGCTAGCTGGTCGAAACATCAACAGATGCCAATGCAAGATCCTAAGCCGGTGGCACTGTTAACGTAAGTTATTTCTCCGTTATTGATTATTACTAGTTCTTCTTCGTTGATGATTGACTCCATAATTCTTCCTTTGTGGGAGGATTCGTCGGATCCCCACACAGGGTGGTGTGCGTTGATGTCTCCTACCATTATGATAAGTTTAGGAATTTGCTCGATTAGATCCGATATTTCGTCCTTCTGGATCAGTCTTCCAGGAGGAAAGTACACATTTAAAATGCTCGCGTCTAGCGGTGAGCCTACTTTGACTGCTACTGCTTCCAAATTTGTGTTAAGGTCGGTAGCACTATTGTCTATGACCTCTTTAACTGCTGTTAAAACGCCACCTGCCGCTCTCGTGCCATCTGGCCTTTGACGATGGTAGGTTTTGTATTTGTTGATTGATGATTGGGCGTCATTTTGACACATTGTTTCTTGTAAACATAATACCATTGGGTTGGTGGTGGTTATTAGGAGTTTTAGTTCAGGTCTTTCTTTTATAAGTCCTCTTACATTCCATGAGACTATGCAATGTTCGCTGTTTTGTGGGTTACATGAGGTATGCATGGTTATTGTTGTTAGATAGTTTTAATTATGCTTTCCTTAGATAACGGACTTTCTTGGATGGTATTTGGCTCGTCTTAAGATAACTGGTCCATGTGTTCGTCCTCCGAGTACTCAGTATCTGAATGGACAACTTCCACATCTTCGCAAGGTTTCATTCTACTATTTCTCTTGTTTTTTTTAGGGGGAAAAGTGGGGTGGTTTCATGACTCCTGGTATGTTTATATGCTGCTTTGTGGCCGTACAATATTAGGAGGTTTTCTAGTTTACTATATTGTTCCTGCAGTTTTTCGAGTTATTTTTCGGCCTTCTTTCTTATCTGTTTTTCTTCTTGGTATGCCTTAAGTAGCTGGTCGCACTTATTTTTCATGGTATCAAAGTTTTCTTGCACTTGTTCGAACCTTTTTTCACTTTCTTGGATGGAAATATCCATCTCATCTTTGAACTGCTTCATTTTTTCTTCCAGTTGGATTTCCATGTCAACTTTTAGAGATTCAGCGAAGGATCTCTTTTCTTCATTCAACTCATTTATTTTTGTTCGGAGTGCCAGGTTTTCCTCGGATAGCTTTTTGTTGTTTTCTTCTTCCTCTTTATTGCGTGCTGATCTTACCGAATATGCCTGTTTACCCTCCGTTTCCACGATGTTTCTTGCTACCCAGAAGGTAACGTTTTTATCCACTTTCACTTTGGTGATAGCTTTTTCCTTTTGAAAGATCGGGCATTCTTTAGCGAAAGCACCGTGATCACTTCCACAGTTTAGACATTTTGCTACGTTACTTCATGTTTCGTGGTATGCATCACCGCACTTACTGCATCTTTTTTCGCCTTTACAATCGTTGCTAGTGTGCCCAAACTTGAGACACTTGAAGCATCTTAGTGGGTTTGGGTATCAAGGTCTCGTTTTCAGAACTTGGTATCCCATCTTCTCTTCCTTAGGAGGCCTGGTTCTTTTCACCGTAAGCACAAATATTCCCGTTAGAATTTTGTTCTAGTTCATCCCTTTCATGATTTGTTTTACTTCCGTAATTCCTTGGCTCGCGATTTCTTTCAGGGTTGCTTCGTCCGTTTCATGTTTCATGTCCTGGCAGAAAACTATAACTTTGCATGAATTCAAAAACTTATGTTCGTAAACTTTGACCGTGATTTCTTCCGTTAATTTTTCTATTTTTGCCAGGTTTTTGGCCTGCACTTCATTTTTAACTGTGACGAAAAAATTTCCATCCTTGGTTTTTTAGCTGCTACAACAGTGCCGTAGTAGCTTTGAAAGGTTTTCTCCACCAACGCCGGTGACACTCCGTGAAGACTTCTGCCTTCTTCCTTCCTTTCTATCACCATCCAAGATGCTTCATTAGCTAGACTTGAGTTTCCTTCGGTTTGGACTTTTATTTCTACTAATTTTGTGAATTTCAGACCACTGTAATAAATCAACTCAATCATTGAGTTATTCACTCGCGTTGGTTTCACATGGGGTTTATTCGCTTTAACGAAATGATGATCAGTCAGTTTTACCGGCTCACTCGGGTGCGTAATCGGACACCTCTCTAATTTGCTAGTAAAACACTTTACCCGCACTCAACCGTGACCGCATTCAACCGTGGTCGAATTCGAACTGTTTTGTTTTTTGATTACCGACATTTTCAGCCTCGGGCTGGTTCATCTCCCGTAGTAGTCACTCAAACAACTATCTTTGGGTATTTTCATAACTTGATCGATGATGAGACTTTGGCGTAAGAGGCTTGGATGTAAAGACTAGGGGGTTCCTGGAATTATTTTTTTTTTTGGGGGGTTGTTGTTTAATTAAAATTAATTGTTTTGTTTTTTGTGGGGGGGATATTTTTTTTTTTGGTTTGGTTAAGGACGCGGCTGGGTAGCTCAGTGGTTACCCGTTCTGCTTACTGAGCAGATTGTCGGGAGTTCAATCCCAGGCCCGTCCCCTTCCTTGCCATTTTTCACTTGCCTCTTTCTATCACCACTAGATTTAAAATAAAAAGCAGTCTACTGCGCTTTCTTTCATTGATCGCATCATCTTACCACAGTGCATCCATGATCTAAAAATAACCTACTTCACTAACACAACTATCCTTCCCTTGGCAATTGTAGAGATGCAGTGGTGTTCACGGTCTCTAATAACAACGATTGTCAAACTAATCATCCTTCCCCCTCCCCAAAAGACCGTGAGGACGTGGCCGGCGCCGGTACTGATCTATAAATAGAATTAGTGAACTTGTACATTGAAGATGTAAAAAGCTAATCCCAAGCTCCATCTATGTGGTTCTCTGTGCAATTACACTAGTTCTGTCAGTAACGGAGTAGCAACTACGAAATTGCACGGTCTTTTAAAAAAAAGAAAAAAAAAAAAAAAAAAAAATATTGTTGTTAATTTTTTTTGGGGGGGGGGGGAAAAAAAAAAGAAAGTGGGAAAAAGAAATATTTGAAAAAAAAAGAGGGGGGGTTTTTTTTTAATAAAAAGAAAAAAAAAAAGGAAGGTGGGGAACAATTTCATGGTCACAGTTCGCATGCTTTCAATAAGTATATACCTGTAACTGAAAACATTATTCCGTGGCTCAGAAAATGTTTGAGGCTAATCGCAAACATCTTCATCAAATATTTCAGCTGGTACATGTACTGCTTAATACCCGTTCCGTACCCTACTTTTAATAGAGCTTTTCCCTTCTTTAGAACATGAGCTGTTCTTTCGGGTTTTTTTATGTTCTTGGTATTTTTGAATCATATATATTTAGTTGATATTTTCCCTTCTTCAAAACATTAGGAGATTTCTGGAATCCTATTGATATATCAGAGCGTTGGTGGCTTAGAGATTTATATCAACAATCAAAAAGAAACTACTGATTGAAAATTGGCTCACTTTTTTTGAACCCCATAGGTCCCATATACATCTTAGAGTACCCCATTCTTTCGCTTTCGGAATTAGGATCATTGTATTTGTTTTGATTCGTTGTGTTATATTCACAGAATATTTTAGGGGTTATTCGTTGGGAGTTATGTTTTGAGTGGTGATTCATTTAACTTGGTACGGATGCGGTGTTACTTCCTGAACCAAAAAATACATGTACTTTCTTTTTGACCATCAAGGCCAGGCTTCTACCCTCAGTAAAAAAGTCTCCATCTGTGTAGGATGATCTCCCATAGCGATTCCATGATGAAATTGAAGTCTGAAATCATGGACGAATAAAAAGCCGAGATCCGGACAAATCTCGCAAAGTTGATCAACTCTAGTTCGTGTACTCCGAAATCATCCAAATGCGTTGGTATAGACCCGAGATCAACTAGAAGTCGGAGGTTGTTTAGCACGGTTTCTAATTCAATCCCAAATAAGCAACTGTCTTTGTTACTCGGAACAGGCAGTACGCCCTTCGCTTCAATCGCTATTGCTAGTGTTGCGCCAGCTCAACCAAAGCTATGGCTTTATCTCTAGATTAACAAAAGAAAAGGGCCTATCAACATTTGTAAACAAACACTTCTGAGCCTATTTCCTCGCAAAGCGTAGGCCACCCACGCAAACCAATACCATCATCATGTAGGAGAAAGTTTCCCTTACAAGACGATTCTGTAGGTTCGCGTGTATAGCCAACGGCTTGCGAGAAAAAGGGCTCAGAATTGTTTGTTTACAAATGTTGATAGGCCCTTTTCTATTGTTGATCCAGATCTGCCTCGGATAGCGAAAGATAGCGTGACAGCTGATCAGATTTGTGCATTAGCAAAGAAACGCCTTGGTACAGAGGATGTACAAGTCATCCAGCTGGTGGCCAGAGGTAGAGACGAAAGTACATTATCTTTAGTTTCTTTCAAAATTGGAATAAGCATGGACTTGAAATCCACAGCGTTGGCTACCTCAACATGGCCGAAAGGTATTATTTACCGGGAGTTCTCCGATAACAGAACAAGTGAAATTTTTTGGCGACCACTTACTGCTGCCGCGTCCAAATATCCTCTGAGCCTCTCAGTGGAAGAGATTGTATCAATGGAGTAAACGACCATAAACCCTGCGTTTGGTTTAGGTCGGAACGTACACCTGATACAAGCCTCAACGAAGCTCGTTATCCTCTCCTTGACCTTTCTCTACATTTGTCGAAGTTGGCACGCTCAACTTATACAATTTGAACTGCGGGATGCACACTTGCTGCAAGCTCTAAGGATGCCCTTATTCCTTTCATCGCTGTCGAGGCTCCGCTGTCAGCGACCAGCAGCTTTCCCGGTCCTGCGTTTGAGTTGTAAGATAAGGTCTTCTAAACACCGATTCCAGGCAAGTATGCTGTAAATTCTAACATTTCGTGCGCTGATCAATATGCTGTTTTCAGTCAAGCTTCGTAACACTACGGTCAGACATCTTTTGCAATTTGGACACAGAGACAGCACACTTGTCCTAAGCCTCAAAGGAGCCTCTATTCATTTCATAGCAGTCGTGCCTCCGCTGCTAGCGACCAACAGTCGTCCCGGTCCTCCCATCGGATGGCTGGTAGTGATCTCAGTGTGCACGTACTGCAAGTTTACTACCAGAAAGTCGGCAATATGAACTCTGGTCTAGTCCAATACTTTCTGGTTAGCTCGAATTGTTCGTACAACATAATTGTCCTTACTGAGACATGGCTCAATGATAACACTCCTCCCATAGTTGCTGGTAAAGGCATTTTGATCGTTGTACGTTACGGCCCAGAATTGCAAATCGTTGAAGATCAATCTTGGAAGTCGGTGGAGCATGTTTGGGTCTAGTTGAATCTCAAGGATCATACCCTGTATCTATGTACCGTTTACTTTCCTCCTGACAGAGTTAGCGACGATGGTAACATAAATGTGCACCTTCAGTCAGTTGCACAGATTTCTGGAAATGCCTCCTTTAGAGACGAAATCGTGACAATCGGGTATTTCAACCTCCCCGTTGTCAAAAAGCGTCGTGAACCCGACAGCTTCCTTGAACGACCCTTCTCAATCGCGCATCCATGCGAGGTGAATTTCGATGCTTGATCATTATTCCGTTGCATCCTTACGCCAGATTAACGACATCATGAATGAAAATGCCGACACTCCACCAAGCATCATGCTAGCCCCATCTAGTAAAACCGATGCCTAATCGTCCCCCACTTTTTCTCAATCTCGTGACTAGTGAACTGATCGAACCAGCTATTGTACCGTTGTCCACCTACCGTGACTACTGCAATGCAGATTACGACTGCATTCTCGATGTGCTTAGCAGTATTAACTGGAATAAAATCCTCGACATAAACGACGTCGATATCACCATTACCACGTTCACTTACATGTTGAGCTACTTGATCGACAGACACGTTCCAAAGAAAGTCTCTCCATCCCCGGAAAAAGTACCATGGCAGACAGATGACCTGCGCTGACTGAAATCGAAAAAGAAGGTGGCTTTACGTAGGTTTTCGAAACACCAGACATAAGCTTTACGGAACCATTACGTGACGCTCAATCATCGATACAAGCAGCTGCCTCGGCGCTACTTCTCGGCCCACCAACGCAAGTTGCAAAGCAAACTGTATCACAATCCTACGGTGTTCTGGCAACACATTAATGAGCAACGCATGGAGAACGGTTTACCTTCATCCATCTTTCAGAACGGGGTTATCGCTGAGTCCGGTGTCGACATGTTTTCCAGAACGATGCCCTTCAGCCACAGCAAATCGAAGTTGGTACGAATAACGTCCCTTTGTCTGACCGATATTTCAACGCAATCCCTATCGGCCTTGCAGATATCGTTGCTGCTGCAAACAAGTTGAAGACGTCAAGCACCGCTAAACCGGATGGTATTCCATCGGTGTTTCTAAAACAATGCATTGCTTCGCTGACTGCACCATTATGCCACATTTATCGGTCATCATTGACGACCGGTAAGTTTCCAACACTATGGAAGGAAGCGTACGTGTTTCCCGTGCACAAAAAGGGAGGTAGAAGAAATGCTGATAACTACCGTGGAATTTCGAGTTTGTCCTCTTAGCTGTTTGAACTGACCATTTTGAAACTTGTGTTTTTCCACGCGAAGCAATATATCAGCGACGATCAACATGGATTCATGCCAAAACATGGACTATCTGGTTCCTTCGACAGAATCAACCATGACATCACTGTGGCAAAACTGGAAAGGCTTTGCTTTCTTTTGTATTTCAACGATCTCAACCTGCTGCTGAAATCTCATCGGCTGAGCTTTGCTGACGATCTCAAAATCTACATTCGCGTGGATTCTCTTCAAAACGCCTTACAGTCGCATGAAGATTTAGAGACAGTAAAAAGATGATGCGAGGTGGATTGTATGCTCTTGAATGTTGTACTGAAAGTGTACTGTTGTCACTTTTTCTTGGAAATATTTCCTCGGTTGGAACTCCTCTGCAAAGAGACAACCAAGTAAAGGACCTTGGTGTGATACTCAACCATAAACTCACGTACAAACCTCACATTTCCTACATCATAACTTTTGCTCTAGTTGTGAGCCAACATGAAGTTTTGCCAGTTCACAAAGCCCTTTACGCTGTATCTCGACCGCTGATTTCTGAATTTCAGGACAATAAAGAGACAATAAATAAATAACGAAAGCTTCCCGAAATCTCGGCTTAATTTTTCGCGTGGAAGAATTTTGAGACGTGTACTGTCTTAAGTCGCTGTACTGTTCATTGGTGAGGTCCACCTTGGAAGATGCTTCCCCGGTCTGGAACCCTCATTTCCAAAATGGCGTCGAACGTATTGAGTCAATTCATCGACGTTTTATCCGATCGCTCTTCGTAGACTGCCTTGGAGGCACCCTTTCAATTTTCCGAGTTACGAGAATCGTGGCCTTATGATGCATCTGGACACTCTTCAAATTTGTCGAGAAGCCGCGAAGGCACTTATCGTCGTGGATTTGCTGTCTGATCGAATAAACTGCCCTTTACTGCTCGCTGATTTTCCACTCCAGGCTCCTAGCTATATCTTACGAAACACCTCCCTCCTTAGAGTTCCACACAGGGGAACCGTCTACGATATGAACTCTGGAATGATTGCTATGCAACGTACCTTCAATTGTGTGTCGTCTGTTTTCGATCTTAATAACTATGCCGCAAAACTATACAAGAAGACAGTTAGCTTTAAGATAGTTTTTTTTTATCATTTGGACACCAAATTCATTTGGTATGGCAAGCCGACCCCCGTGATTCTTAATAGTGCATTTTGTCTCTACAGAAGTAGCGCTCCACTATCCGGCAAGTATTTTCTCCTCGTCCTTTTCGAAAGAAACAGCTCGAATACAATTAGTACTTTAAACAATTATGCACAATTCCGCTACACTGAAAATAACAGGTTAAAAACTAATTTCGAAACTAAATTTAACTTGAAACATCACAATCACTGTGCAACGAAAGAAAAAACGTGCTCTTGAAAACTCAACTGTTCGCAAGCCTGTGTAACCTCCCTCTATCAAGTGCATTAAAAACACGCACATATTGATACCCTTGAGATTCATGTACACTATCAAGAAATGATAACCTTTATAATATGGCAGTTGGATAATTAATGCGTTATTACCTGATTGACTTATCGAAAAATAAGTAAAACTACAAAGAAGATTTAAACAACTTATCGTTAAAACATCGATAAAGTAGTTGTAAATTTCTGTTCTGCACATTAATGGAGTATGCCGCCGCCAGTGGTGTAGTGGTAAGCGTGGCTGCTACTTGGAACCCCAAGTGGATCTGGGTTCAATCCCCGTCGAGGTCAGTGGTTTTTTCTGAGGCGAAAAAATCTGGTTACGTCTTCCTTCGGAAGGGAAGTAAAGCTGTTGGTCCCGGGTCATGTGTTGATGAGTGCGATATGTAGGGTCCAGGTGGTGGAGTCGTCTTCCTGGCGTCGGTGGTTGTCATCACGTTGTGAGTAAATAGGCCGACGGAAAATAAACGAATAAAAAAAAAACCAAGGAAACATTATAATTCGCGAACAGTTTATATATTCTTTCTGCGTAATGATTCAACTCGAGAAGTCTTGTAATAAAAATAAATATTGAACTTGTGCCGATAAAATTGAGTTTTGAAACGAGTTGCATGCCACTTTTTTTTGCAAATGTGATATTTTTAGTAAGGAGAAAAAGGCTGCTTTTCTACACTACCATGTGATGAAAAAAATAATATTATGATGGATGATTGCAAAAAACCTATTACGACCCTCAAAAGCGTTGCACAATGTTGCCCATTATGCAACTGATCATATATTGAGAAAAAGTTGACCATTATTTTATACTACTCCGTGCTGAAAAATAGCCCTTCATATAGCACATTGCTGAAAAAAGGCTTACAGTACTTCTTCAATCAGAATTAAATTTGATAACAAAATTTTCACTTCGGATCTTCCTGATCAACCTTCGGATTATAACCGCCACTTTCGGCATGGTAGCTTCATACCTAGACCTCCCAAAGCATCAAAACTATCTGATATACCAAAAAGCGTCCAGATACCAAAAACAAAACCTTTTTTATCCAATATGTAGTACATATAAGATATTCCACCGCTTGAAAGATAAAGGCATACATATATTGCTTATTCAATGGTTGACACACGAGTTGTTAATGCAAACGTGTCTTCTGAATGTGTTATTAATTAATTCACACTTCCAGAGCACCAGCTCAAGTTTATTTATGAACTCAAGCTGGTCTCATAGGAGTACGGAATAGAAAAAAAAACTGGTAAAACGCGTGAACCTGAAACAAAGAAGTAAAATTTCAAGCATAAATCAAAACTTTATCAAAATGAATTCTTAACTAAACACTAAATAAAAAGCAGTTCCTATCCCACGAACTTCCTTTCGTGCCACGTGGGAGCAAGGTGAATTTTATGTGTAACACATAAGGATCGGAAAGTTTTTCCACAGTTTTTCCCCTCCACTAGATTCGACCTTGCGAATATAGCTGTAAACTGAACTGCCTTCTGGGTCACATAAAATAATTAAAATATCTTTTATACATGAACCAATCTTTTTGGCGGAAGAAGTTAGGAAAACTTTTGAGCTCATTTCGGCATTTAATTACGTAATTGGTTTGTGAGAGGTATAAAAACCGACTTACGAAACGGTAGAAGTAATCTCTTCAAACATTGGAATCTATATGAAACTGTCTACTCTCAATCTCGGTTTTTTCTCGGGAAAACTGAAAACTTGATGTCATCATCATCATCACCATCATCATCGTTATCATTATCGCCATTATTTCTCACTCCAGCTAACAAACGAACCATTTCTTCAATATTATATTCGAGAAGCATAGCAACTGTGCGGATCTTTTATGCCTAATTCTTGTGGCAGTGATTTTGCACATCATCGTTCAACTTTCCAACAAGACATGCAAGTTCGACTTTTTCTTAATTATGCATTATGCCTATGATAATGTGAAGATTCTTATCGTTATACAGTGGTTCTTCTTCGAGGACCTTCAGGCAATTAAATCGGATTTTGGGGGGAAAAAACTGCAGCTAAAAGTAGTTGCTAAGTATTCCAAAACATGAAAACTTATTTAACTACATCCATTTTTATTTCAACTAAACAAGATGCGATAGAAATTTGTTATCTAGTGGGGAACAAAAAAGGCGAAGCAACTAATTCAAATGAAATCTTGACCTTTTTTCACAGATAGAAACGGTTAACTCTGATCTATCAAACCTCGTCAAATCAACTCAGGAATCACTACTAAGAAAACAAATAAGTTGAAATAGTGTAGTACAAATTTTATTAAATGGAGATAGCAGAGCAATGTTGAATCTATAGTTCCTTATTATGTCATATAAAATTATTTAATTTATTTCTACTCTATCATGTTAAATTTTTAATAAAATGATAATCTCAAATGAAAAGGTATTTTTTGTGAGTAATTAAATTTAAAGGCAACTAGGGGCTGCAAAATGGTGAGTAGACAACTGGGATGGAGCGTGCGTCCCCGCAACATAGCACTGGACCTCACAAGTTCCTACCTCATGCTTCCACGGGTCAAGAGATGACAAAGACCGCCAGCTAAGGGTTGCGTACTTAGCTGGTAGTGTAGCCTGGGCACTGTTGTCCTTCTGACTTCAGCTAGATTGAGGAGGTGCGTTCCGAGCGTCTGTCCACCAAGGCTCAAACAGCGTCTGTGCTGGCATCCAGCGGCTGAGTAATAAACGCTGTATCGCGTCAGCTATACCTTGGGAAGCAGTCCCACCAACGCGATGTAGGATGGTAGCATGCTGAAATCTTACCCTACCACATAAAATGGAAGTATTCTTTATACGGTGTATTATTTCAGATCATCTATGGAATTATGTTGTTTAATAATTTTAAATTTTTTGTTTCCTTCGTGGCAATGATAATGCAAGTGCGTCTACAATTGCAGCTGGATATCAGTCTACAGACATGCAGATAGTACAAATATAATTGTTACTATCATTTTATATTATAACATCCCTTCACAAAATTTTAAAGCTGTTTTCAGGTTCGCATTTATGAATCGTCGTAAGTTTAAACCCACCTAACCCACGATATGTATTTGAAAAGATAGGATGGTTTTTATCGTTTTAATTTTTTTAGAAAGGATCTTACGACAAATTCTACTAAATAAAAGTTCCAAAAAAGTTAAATAATTCAAAAACTAAAATTGCAGATGATCTCTCATTTTCTATTGCACAGATATAAAGAATTATTTATGGGCCCAGTAGAAAGCAAGAGTTTTCGGAGAATTCAAGTTTCATTTTTCTTTTCTCTCTCTCTGTTTTTTTTTTTATTCTTTTTTGTGGATTTATTAAGCTTCCGTTTTTGGGCAGTAATCATAATCATATGAAATTTATTTCGGCTAATTGTTTGCTTAAATTTTCTTTGCTATTCTGCTTGGCTGCCCAGTGATCAATTTTCTTTCATTATATCACTTTGAAAATTTCCGCCATATCAGAGTTTCAATCATCTAACATATAATTTTTATGTGTATACTATTACAACATCGTTTAATTTGCATCATATCATCATTATATATATATATATATATATATATATATATATATATATATATATATATATATATATATATATATATATATATATATATATAATTTTTATATCACTTTGAAATCCATATATATATATATATATATATATATATATATATATATATATATATATATATATATATATATATATATATATATATATATATATATATATATATATATATATATATATATATATATATATATATATATATATATATATATATATATATATATATATATATATATATATATATATATATATATATATATATATATATATATATATATATATATATATATATATATATATATATATATATATATATATATATATATATATATATATATATATATATATATATATATATATATATATATATATATATATATATATATATATATATATATATATATATATATATATATATATATATGAAAAGTGGGATATATATAATATAAATATTAAAAGTATTTACTCAAAGATTAATAATAATGATTAAATTTAATTTGCTTCAAGGTTACAAGGAAATAAATTCCAGATAGTACAGATATTTTATTTCATTGTATCTCAAGGTGTTTTTCAATGAATTTAAATCCTTTAATATTATTAAAATTTGCTGTCAGAGAAACATATGAGCTTCTCCCATGGAACCACTACAGCTTCTCGATTTAGCTACATGGGTCTCCCCCAGGGATCATGTTTGAGCCATCTTTTGTATAATGTTTATGTCAAAGACATTGACAGTTTTCTAGGTGACAACTGTACGTTGAGACAACTTGCAGATGACGGCGTAGTGTCTGTCACGGGACCCAATGGGGTCGATCTGCAAGGACCCTTACAGGATACCTTAGACAATTTGTCTACTTGGGCTCTCGAGCTAGGTATCGAATTCTCTACGGAGAAAACTGAGTTGGTAGTTTTTTCTAGGAAGCATAACCCTGCACAAACGAAGCTTCAAATTTGGGGTACACCGATAACTCATTCCATGTCCTTTAAATATCTTGGGGTCTGGTTCGATTCAAAGTGCACCTGGAGATCCCATATTGAGTATCTGAAACGAAAATGCCAGCAAAGGATAAACCTTCTCTGCACAATTACCGGGACCTGGTGGGGAGCACATCCACAAGATCTTCTAACGTTGTACCGGACAACGATTTTGTCGGTTATGGAATACGGTAGTTTTTGTTTTCAGTCGGCGGCTCGGTCGCATATCATCAAACTGGAACGTATTCAGTATCGGTGTCTTCGTATCGCGTTAGGTTGCATGCACTCGACTCATACAATGAGTCTTGAAGTGCTGGCTGGCATGTTGCCACTCTCGGATCGGTTTACAGAACTGTCTCTCCGGCTCCTCACCAGGTGTGAAGTTATGAACCCCCAGGTGATCGAAAATTTTGAGAAGCTCCTTAAGTTGAATACTCAAACTCGCTTCATGACTTTGTACCATTTGTACATAACACAGGATGTCAGCCCTTCGCAGAACATTTCCAATCTTGTTTGCTTCTCCGACTTCGGCAGTTCGGTTTATTTTGATTTATCCATGAAGCAAGAGCTTCGTGGAATTCCAGAGCATCATCAACCTATGATTGCTCCTGTGATATTTTCTGCAAAGTTTGGCCAAGTTGATTCCACTAAATCGTTCTTCACTGACGGATCTTTGATAGAGGAGTCAGCAGGCTTTGGTATATACAATGAAATTTATAGCGCCAATCGTAAACTTCAAGCTCCTTGTTCCGTATATGTCACCGAATTATCGGCAATACACTTTACGCTAGAAATTGTTGCCTCAGTAACACCGGATCAGTACTTCATCTTCACGGATAGTCTCAGTTCTATAGAGGTTATTCGCTTTTTGAGGCCGGTAAAGCACTCCTCGTATTTTGTCATGAAAATACAGGAGCTTCTAAGTGCTTTATCTTCGCGTTATTTTATCATCACCTTTGTATGGGTCCCTTCTCATTGTTCAATTCTGGGCAATGAGAAAGCGGACTCGCTTGCAAAGGTGGGCGCTATAGAAGGCGATATTCATGATCGACAAATCGCTTTCAATGAATTTATTACTATTTTTCGTCAACAGTCACTCGTCAGCTGGCAGTATAAATGGAGTAAAGGAGATTTGGGGCGATGGCAACATTCAATCATCCCTAAGGTGTCGAAGAAATCTTGGTTTTGGGGTATGGATGTGGGTCGAGACTTCATTCGTGTGATGTCTCGCCTCATGTCCAATCATTATTCTTTGAACGCTCATTTATACCGTGTTGGACTGAGTGACAGCAATCTCTGTGAATGTGGACAAGGTTATCAGGACGCAGATCACATTATTTGGTCATGTGCTGAGCATCGTGGAGTCAGATCTGAGCTTTATGATTCCCTTCGGGCTCGAGGGAAGACAACCCAATGTACCAGTTCGAGATATTTTGGCTCTGCGTGACCTGGAGTTTATGAAACTCATTTATGTGTTTTTGACTAACATTAGCCTTAGATTGTAGTTAGTTTAACCTGTATGCTTACTTTAAGTTTTTTTTTATCTGTGTTTGTGTGTGTTTTTTTTTTCTTTCTCAAAAGTGATCAAGTCAAAGTCAAAAGAAGCCAAAAGTTGTATAGTTTTAAGTTTTTTGACGATTTAGAATTTAAAATAAAAGTGTTACGTTAAACATACTTCAAATTCCCGCCCATCTTCCCATCCTTTATATTGTTATTCCTATTAACCTCGAGACGGCCGCGAGTAATCGGTTTTGTCCCCTTAACGTTAGTTTTAAGATAATTGATGTATACAAAAATGAAATCTTGGCTCTGTAAAGTTAATTCGATTGAGCCTGTACAAATAAATGATCTTAATAAAAAAAATTTTTTTAATAAATAAAAAATCTTTTTTTTTTTTGTTTTTTTATATATGTCATTAAAATATATATTTTTTTTTTTTTTTTTTTATATAATGTTTTTTTTTTTTTTTTTTTTTAAAAAAAACACTCCCTTATATTTTTTTATTTGTCCACTGATTGAGCTAAAAAGATGCACCAAGCTGCATATGATTATCCTATGACTATTATTACTATTTTAACTATTTCATCATATTATTTTATTTATAACCATATTTAAATTACAGGATGACAAATTCCAACCATGGCATATTTTAATTAAATATTATAGTATATTTCATTGCTCTATTACATACTGCATATATTGCATATTATGACATATTATAATAAATACTGGGTTGGGAGGGAGCATCAGGGTATCATTCAAGCTGAAACTGGACGATGGTTTGATTGACTGCCTCAATCTTGGAGGGAACGAGCATTGTCATTCTCTTTATCCTACCGATTCGATTGTGATGCTGCGAGTTCTACTCCAACAGTTTCAGTGAGAGTGACGCGCCCTTCTTAACAAGCCATCCGTAGCAAGCTTAATAAGTATTGGGAATTGGGTTATTAGAATTGTTGGCTCGCATCGTTGGAAGGAGATTCTTAATTTCCCGTGGATTTCAAGTGAGTGTCTCTGCTTACGGGCCCGCCCCACCGTTTTTGGCCCTTCATACAGCGATATTGTGAATTCAGATGGCTCAATTTAATCTTGCTATTAAGTGGAGGTGCATTCAAGCCAAGGGCATGAAGGGATGGTGGCTACCATACATACATACATACATACAATTAAATTTAAAGGCAACACCAGAACTAGCCCAGGAACAAAAACTCTAATATGATTGATCAAACGTGCTTTCATTGTGGAAATCCTAAATTCAATCAAATAGAGAACTTTTTCGACGACGTCACATAATATCTACGCAAACATGAGAGTCTATAGCACAAATTAAATAGCGCCTTAATTCATTTGGTAATGGAAATTATTTACCATTCAAAAAAGTCAACTGAACTTTTTACTGGTGAAATGATGCCAGGTTCAGGGATAGCGTTTCTTAAATAAATTCGAAAAGAAATGATTTAAAACTTTGCATCGTTGATCTAGAGAACTGCCGGACTTATAAGCGTCTAATACATGGTACACTTAGTACAATGGTGAAGTTTATCAGCCCTCCGTGTCTTGTAGGGTTTATAGTGAACACGACTTCCACCAAAAATGCGTAAACGAATTTCTCTACTGCAGTTGTTATCTGACATAACCAATGATCAGTGGTTCACAAATCCACCATGCATCACCACCTCGAACTCATCTCCGTCGATTATCACAGTTCGGCCTATGCGTGTCCTATAACGCTCTGTTCCTCCTGCCAACAGATATATACATAACGGGTGGCCACCAAATAACGGTAGTGACTTCAATACTTTTCTATCTGAACAATAACTATGTTTATTAGGTCATGTTGCCAAAAACGGAAATCTACTGAATTTATATTCACCACTGGCTAACGTAACATGCTATTTGAGCGGCGTTAGTGTTTTTAACGAGGTATTAACGTATTTTTATTTGAATTCGTACACTGTTTTTTGAAGACATTTTGTTCAAACTTAGATGTGTGTTCTCTGTGCTAGAACTAATCTGATAATATCAAAAGACGAAAAATGATATACTGAAATTTTTTGCTGGAGTTGGCTACTCTCTATAGCTTTATTTAGCTAAGATAGACTGCAGCGCCATATCTGCGGTAAGATCTGGAATTAATATAATAATGACAAAAGACGACATACTGTACATACCGTGAGACTTTGGCGAAGACGACAACTCTCTAGAGCATCATTTGACAAAGATTGTCTGCAGTGCCATCTCTGCAGCACGATTTGGAACTTATATGATATATCAAAAGACGATTCGTTACGCACTGAGAAACTTTATTGAAGACGCCAATTCTGTACAATGAGTCCGGAATGTTCTATATGCTTTTCTGTTAACACTGCCAAACTGAAACTTCCTTTAATTTGTAGCAGATTCCCGAGGGACAATGTTACTGGAACCATTTTTTTTATTAAGTGCATTATGGAGACCAAAACCTTTCAAATGGTGCATAAACATTGACTCTAAGTTAAAATTTCGAAATTCTACGAAGGGTTGAAATCCGGGTCAATGTAGACCCTAATGTCTTATGTGTCACTTTTTTGTACAATCACCTTAAACTGATCTTAAAAAAAGTATTTTTTTTGCAAAAATTAAGAATTTTGTATAATATTAAAAGTTAGAAAATTTCAGCCCAGTTGGTCTAAAAGTAAAAAATATAGCGTACATTGAACTTGCGCCATGGGTCAGAATTGCCCCCAATATTTAAGGAAGGTTAATTTTATTTGAGACAACCAATAACCGAACCTACCTGAGCTTAGCAATGAGTTCCCCTGCACTTCTCTGTATTTCCTTGTGAACCTATAGACTATTTTGTATTTTTTTTTTGTATATGATACTTGTATTTAAAGTCTCTGAAATTGCTTTTAATATTTTTTTTATGTGGTTAATTGTAAATCCAATTACAATTAATTATAAATTGTAGAAATGTTAACCCAGAAAAAGGTTACTGCTCCATCTCCAACAGCCACAGGTGTCCTACCTACTAATGATCAAGTACAAATAGACTCGTGGAGTCAGAGCACACAATAGCCTGAATCCCATTTGACAATTGCATGCCTGCAAGAGCGCATAAAACTCAGCTGAGAGATACCACAGAGACCGGATAACCAACCACAGCGGCTTATGCCGTCCCCAGACACCCTGACGTCAACCCCGTCTTCGATCACTCGTATGTTGAAGTAACTCCTCCGTAGGCAGCCTTAGCCACCTCAGGTTTTGCCTTTGCTCCAAACAATCGCCTGATACTCCAATCCTCTTTGCGGCACGCAGAGTTCTATGCCCAATGCAAGACCCTAGGTCACTGACACAACGGAGAATCTTTACTTTTGTCAGGCTATGCCACCACTCATTAGTCTTACAGACGGTAGATCTGTTGCCAAGAGCGTTATCGCCTTGTAGTAACTCCCAGCTAGGTCTTCACCTACTGCGTTTGCCAGAGGCACTTTACCATTCTTCATTAATAGGGCAACTATTGGTGAGGTCCTAAAGGCTCCGCTACAAATCCTATGGGCCTCATAGTACTGAGGTACTGGGATTACAATCAGTTACAAACAACTCCTGCTCCATGAAGTATGCAAGAAATGATCGTTGCCTTAGCCTTCTCTGTCAAGTACAGCGCAAACCTTAAGAGAAGTGGCCGTTAAGGGCCCGGAGAACCATCAACTTGGCGTTGACGTTACACTTCACTGCATGATCTTAGACTTATCAAGAGAAATCATCAATCCAACACCATCCAATAAGTCAACCAAAACATCCACTGCATTTTGCCTAACTGCCCTAGCGTATTTACCAAGCACGACAAGGGTTGTATCATTGGCGCACACAATAATGTGTACATTAGCTAAGTTGTGTATAAACCCTGAATTCATCGTTATGAGAAAGAGTGTGACAAATATAACATTCCTTTGCGGGATGCCATTTTTTAGCAACCTCGGTTCAGAGGTTGCACCGTCGTTCAAACTTAAAACTTCCGTTTATGTCGAAATGTGTGCCCTTGGATGTTGTATTTCTTAAAGGTAGTCACGATAGGAAACCTCCTTGCCATATTGTAGGCCTTGGGCTAATTGAGGAGCCTTAGATGGGAGAAAAACATCTCTGACTCATAGTCACACCTAAATGCATGTTGCTGTGGGTGGATCCACCATGCAATAAAGCAATGGTTATCCTGTTCAGCTTTCAGGATTACGCCGTCCACATTTGAACATAATACAGATATCACAGGGGAAGGGGCTTTTTCAGATTTGGTATTTAATCGATATTGTTTTTCGTTGTATTTTATCTCATCAGATTAACTTCGACCTGCCAGCCCTATTATGTGTGCAAACTTTTTGTATGAAATGGGAAAAAAAGATTAACTACAGCGTCACTTAGAATCAAATATGTACAGAGCTTGACGGTTTTCACTCAAAATTTATCCGTAGCTTCTGAGAGTCCAAAACAAGAAATTTCAGGTCTGTGAAGCTTGAAACGTTAAGTTTGACGTTCTCCCACGTTTTTAAAGGCACAAATGTTAATTATTATTGAGCAGTTGCTTTTAACTTGCATATTTTGTGCTTACTTAAACTAACAGAGCAGCAAAGCTAATTTTGTATTCTTGCTAAGATGTGTGTGAGGTGATGGTAGATTCTGAGGCGTTTCTTTTCAAAGATAGATCAACGAGCGAAATTCAAGTATAAAATATTCATCGCGTAGGACCAAAATATGGACACCAATGCACAAGGAAATCCTTAACAATCAATATAAACAATTAATTGACTTGTGACTGTATTGAATTCGTACAGTTTATTGAGGGAAGGTTACGAAGCTCGTGATATAGAATGTGTGTACAGAAAAGATGAAGAAAGGAGGAGGATGAGGAGGAACGCTTTTGACAAACCACACAATTCTAGATTTTTAAACGGCCATATTCATCAGGATTTGACCGGTTTTGACAGTCCTGTTTGCTTTGAGAGTATCTTCAACAACTTTTAATTATAAAAACATACAGGAACAATACACAGAATTGAAACTAAACTCATAAACATAAAATAATAAAACAATTTTTCAGTAAGAGAAAGGAAAAAAAAACTTATCTGTTACTGCTGCTACGAGGTGAAGTACGTGTGTGGATGTCAAACTTATACGTAAGGAGTTGAGCGCAGAGTGGGTGATGAGCAGTGCAATTAATAGTATTTTCGGCCAGTGCAAGTCATTTGCCGATAACTAGTTCCAGATGCTGACTTTTAAAATATCACGTATGATTTCATTGTTGTGCTCGATCATTTGCGCGAAAACTGCGCTTTTTCTTGTTCAGAAAACTAAAATACTCATCATTAAAAAAAAATACGATTGGAATGCTACCGAGGAAAATCTGAAAATTTCAAAGAAACTGCGAGAAAACTACCAAATCTGTAGAGTGCGAAGAAAACAACCTTTACCTTTTGCTTGTTCGCATGTATTTTGTGATGGTGTGATGCATCTTTTCGTCATAATAAATTATCACGGATATTTTAAGATTATCGAGAACGACTAGATTGAGGGTATGTTCAATTAAGAGTTACCATCAATAATGGCTATCATGGCATTGATCAATAGTATGAGAGACCAGGAAAGGTTTAGTTTTAAATGTATGTATGTATGTATGTACAAAGGTAGCCACCATTTCTTCTAAGATCCACTTAATAGTAAGATCAAATTGATTTACCGGGTTGCATTCACATTAACGCTGTATGAAGGGCCAAACATGGTGGGGCGGACCCGACACTTACGCGAAACCCGCGGGAACATAAGATTCTCCTTCCAACGATACGATCCAACAAATCGGATAACTCAATTAGCAGTCTACGGAATGGCTTGTTAAGAAGGGCGCGTCACTCTCGCTGAAACTGTTGGAGTAGAATTCACAGCATCACAATCGAATCGGTAGAATAAAGAAAATGATACTGTTTGTTCCCTCGTAGACGCCGGTTGTCAAACCACTCCATTGTCCAATTCCAGCTTGAGTGATACCCTGATGCTCCCTCCCTTCCCAATATTTATTCAATTTCATATAGTAATATTTAAAATATAGTGAATGAATATTATAATTATAAATATATAGTGAATGAATATTATAATGACAAATAATATAGTGAATGAATATAAGAATGATAATAACAATTCCATTTGTGGACCTGAAAGTTTAGACAATGTAGCTGCGAATAAAAAAAATTGATTTAAAATGATCTCATAAAACTTGGGATATCCATGGATGATCTGAAATTATATAGCAATGGAATAATTAACCTAAAATTTCGATGTGCTGTTTCGTTTCCTTGCAATAATTTATGTAGTGAGTCTCATTTCGAATTTTTGAATTTTTTGACTGGACCCATACATGATTTTTTATGTCTGTGAAATACGAAATGAATGCTTGTAAACTGTTAGGTTTTGAATTAATATATATTTTTGATGAAGATGGAAAAAGCTTTTTTAGTAAAATTTTTTGAATGTCCTTTTTAAAAAAAAAACATTAAAAACCTTCCTATCTTTTCAAATACATAACGTAGGTTAGATTAGCTATAACTGACAAGGATGCATAAATGCGAAGCTGAAAATGACTTATAAAAAAACATACAAAATGTAGTGAGTGGATGTTATAATATAAAATGATAATAATTTCATTTGTATTTACATGTCTGCAGATTGTGGTCCTGCTGCAATTGTATTCGGACCCGCGCAACCACAATGAACCTTAAAGCTTAGATAATTTATCATAGCCACGAGAAAAAATAATAATTAAAAATTATTTTACAAAACTTGGGATATCCATGGATGATCTGAAATTGTATAGCATATAAAGAATAATGAACCTAAAATTTTGATGTGCTGCTCTGCTAATAAATGTGATATAACCACAATGGAACTGACTCTTAGCTTCGGGTCTTGATCCTTACTGAGCCCTTGCGGCACGTCAAGCCGGCCAGTTCAGCGCAAGGGACCAGGAAAGGTTAAGTTTTATATCCTAAAAAAAGTGCAGTTATACCTTAAACAAAATTTCTGTTACAAAATAACAAACAAACCAATGTGAAGTTTAATTTAAGGGGTGTTTACAGTAGATGGCCTCAAATTGTATAAATTGAATAAATTGTAGATCTTTTACAAATCAGAGAAAATCCAACAAAAAATGAAAACTCATACAGTAAATCATAGACAGGAATGTACAGTATAAGAATGCATTCAATACATTTGATCAGACTATTTAAATTAACAATAAATATATTCAATTTGCGGTAAAAGATCTGTGAGTTCAATTGATCTCTCAAATTAATGGTAAATAGATCCCCTCTACACCATTATCCAAAATAGTACCTCGCAGGTATTCCCAGGTATCCAAAATAACAAGTTTTTATTATTCGAGAGACCTCCGAAAATTCAACGTCAGCATTTACGGGTTCCCACCAAGATGCGACATCAAACACAAATATCAAATCATCAGTTCAACATTCATTCCATTACGCATGAAACGACAACCAGCCGTTCGTTCAGCAACCCAACAGACACAACATTACAGTTCAGTAGACTCCACATCATCCAAAGCAGATCGTAGAATTTGATTAACGGGATTTGATTAACAGATGGGAAGTTAGAATGATTGCAGCATGGAAGATGGCTTGGAACCTCAATATCAATCGGGAATCCCCTTGATTGTTCTTAAGGCGAGATGTGCGACCTACTACGTTCAAAAGACGTCTGGATCATGGTATCTCAAAAGCTGCTAAACAAAAGAGATATCAAAGATCGCGAAAGTTACTCGGTTTTTGTTACGAAAAGTATTTGGGTATGGTTAAAACAAAATGATCGTGTATCCTGCCCTTTGGTTCAGAAAGGTCTATGGGCACGTTCTGCCTATTTGGTCGAGAAAGATTTCACGTGTGGATAGGCTGACACATCAATGTTCAAAAGTGCCTGAAACAAAAAGAGAACTTGTAATGATCACTTGAAGATACTATTGGAGATGCTGTAGGAGAAGAAATTTGGGAGGGGGGGGGGGGGGGTTTGGGAGAAGGGAATACAGCTAGTTTATCTCTTGGAATATTGGCAAGACTTTTGCCATACACACGATCATTTGGTTGATTATGACTGTCCAGAAGAAGGAAGAGCTTTTCCTCCGAAAATAAAATCTCACAATCGCCGTGCCGAACCAAAAGATTTCTGCTTCTTTGGACCCTGGCTTACTTTTGACGCTCCGTCAACCCGTGAACCCGTTGTTTCTTGTACGGCTTGCATTCCAGATCATGTCTAAGGAGCCTGTTCATTGAAGCAGGGGACATTTGAAATTGTTTGCTCAATTTATGGCCAGATATGGCCGGATTACGTGTTATTCGCTCCCTCACACATTTGATCTTTTTCTTCGTTCTGGCAGTTTGTCTGGCACCTCTTTTGTGTCGAATATGGATATTTCTAGTTTCCTTGAACCGTTTCAAGGCACGAAACGCTTACTCACCCCCAACTGCTTAAGGCTTTTGAATATCTGACACGGTCTAAGCTTTTGCAAATGTAATTTTAAAACTTGCTCCCGTATAGTTTCCATTGTAGCTGATAAATATAAACAAACGGAACCGCTTATTTATCTTCAGCGATAAGAATACACTCAAAACGGGTATAATCAATTCCGCTGTTAAAATTACCCAGCTGAAATAAACCAAGACTGAAAAAGTGACACCTATTGTGAGACACACTGTAGGGTAGTGCGGGGCTCGTTCCCCAGTGTTCAGAGTAACATTCAATAACTCATCGTCTGTGATAATCTGCTGGCAATATATCAGTTTTAAATGATGTGATGAGTAGATACTTTTTGTAATTCTCACCATTTTAAAGATATTCTGTATTTCCGTATGGTTGCTGTTCGCAACAAGGAACAGTTGGGTCTCCTATATTACGGATGGTAGTAACATCCAGGTAAGAAGTTCATTAGACGCTAAATACATGCAAAAAATCAGCTCACTAGGTTCACCTCAGTACAGCCGAGAAATCATGGTGAATGGATGGTATCACCCACCGTACTATAGGGACTGTTTTTTGAAAATGCTTTCAGGCTACGTAACATACCGATGCATAAATATCAACATTAAATGTTTAGTGTTAATGTTTTCAATACTTCTTCCTTTCTAACGTTTCAAGCTTATTGGCGTATACAGAAAACAAATGGGAACCATTTGTGAGTAAATTTTTCATTGTGAGTAAATTGTTATGCCTATAATCCTGTATTTCATTCCATACGAATCAGCTACTTGCAAGAAATATTGATAGGTAAGACCGACTTTTGCATACTTTATTTTAGACAACGTATGAAATGCATCAGAACTTAAATCGTTTCAGTATGTAGACTTGTATGGTTTGTAACGCTATATTTATGTGCATGATATTGAACAGAAATGAACACTACTTTTTCGAGCTGTGTATAATCAAAGTTTTTAAAATTATTACAGTACGAGAAGTTAAGGTGCATTTTAATCTCTCCGATATATCACCTATTTGAAGCTACTTTAAATTAATAAATAAGTTGTCTACAAGCTACGACTAACTACTCACTAAAAAAAATCATGTAAATTTGAATCTCCTGCACTTGAAGGGATCGGCCAGTTTGACATAAATTAACGTCTGCTTTCAAAATTACTTGACAATAAAAACTCTAAATGGTAATTTGCATGTCATGACCGTGAAATAGGTAATGAAACATAGAGTCACATTTTTGAAATGCACTTATCGTTAATATAATTTTATATACGTTTATTTTTTTTTTTAATAATCGTTTATTTGTACAGGCTCAATCGAATCAACTTTACAGAGCCAAATTTGCATATTTATATACATCATTTATCTTAAAACTAAAGTTAGGAGGATAGAACCGATTACTCGCGGCCGTCTCGAGGTTAATAGGAATAACAAATTACGGATGGGAAAGAGGGTGGGAATTTAAGGTATGGTTTACATAACACATTAAATTTAAATTCTAAATTATCTAAAAACTTATAACTATACAATTTATGGTTTACTTTTGACTTGAACATTTTTTGAAAAAAAAAAAAAAACACACATACACAGATAAAAAAAAACTTATAGTAAACATACAGGTTAAACTAACTACAATCTAAGGCTAATGTTAGTCAAAAACACATAAATGAGTTTCATGTACTCCAAATCACGTACAGCCAAAATATCTCGAATTGGCACATTGGGTTGTCTACCTCGAGCCCGAAGGGAATCATAAAGCTCCGATCTGACTCCACGATGTTCAGCACAAGACCAAATAACGTGATCTGCGTCCTGATAGCCTCGTCCACACTCGCAGAGATTGCTGTCGCTCAGTCCAACCCGGTATAAATGAGCGTTCAAAGAATAATGATTGGACATGAGGCGAGACATGACACGAATGAAGTCTCGACCCACATCCATCCCATTAAACCAGGATTTCTTCGACACCTTTGGGATGATAGAATGTTGCCATCGCCCCAAATCTCCTTTACTCCATTTATACTGCCAGCTGACAAGTGACTGTTGACGAAAAATAGGAAAAAATTCGTTGAAGGCGATTTGTCGATCACAAATATCGCCTTCCATAGCGCCCACCTTTGCAAGCGAGTCCGCTTTCTCATTGCCCGGAATTGAACAATGAGATGGGACCCATACAAAGGTGATGATAAAATAACGCGAAGATAAAGCACTTAGAAGCTCCTGTATTTTCATGAGAAAATACGAGGAGTGCTTTACCGGCCTCAATGAGCGAATAGCCTCTATAGAACTGAGACTATCCGTGAAAATGAAGTACTGATCCGGTGTTAATGAGGCAATGATTTCTAGCGTAAAGTGTATTGCCGCTAATTCGGCGACATATACGGAACAAGGAGCTTGAAGTTTACGATTGGCGCTATAAATTTCATTAAATATACCAAAGCCTGCTGACTCCTCTATCAAAGATCCGTCAGTGAAGAACGATTTAGTGGAATTAACTTGGCCAAACTTCGCAGCAAATATCACAGGAGCAATCATAGGACGATGATGCTCTGGGATTCCATGAAGCTCTTGCTTCATGGATAAATCAAAATGAACCGAATTGTCGAAATCGGAGAAGCAAACACGATTGGAAATGTTCGGCGAAGGGCTGACATCCTGTGTTATGTACAAATGGTACAAGGTCATGAAGCGGGTTTGAGTATTCAACTCAAGGAGCTTCTCAAAATTTTCGATCACCTGGGGGTTCATAACTTCACACCTGGTGAGGAGCCGGAGAGATAATTCTGAAAACCGATCCGAGAGTGGCAACATGCCAGCCAGCACTTCAAGACTCATGGTGTGAGTCGAGTGCATGCAACCTAACGCGATACGAAGACACCGATACTGAATACGTTCCAGTTTAATGAAGTGCGACCGAGCCGCTGACTGAAAACAAAAACTACCGTATTCCATAACCGACAAAATCGTTGTCCGGTACAACGTTAGAAGATCTTGCGGATGCGCTCCCCACCAGGTCCCGGTAATTGTGCAGAGAAAATTGACCCTCTGCTGGCACTTTCGCTTCAGATACTCAATATGGGATCTCCAGGTGCACTTTGAATCGAACCAGACCCCAAGATATTTAAATGACATAGAATGAGTTATCGGCTTACCCCAAATTTGAAGCTTCGGTTGTGCTGGGTTATGCTTCCTAGAAAAAACTACCAACTCAGTTTTCTCCGTAGAGAATTCGATACCTAGCTCTAAAGCCCAAGTAGACAAATTGTCTAAGGTATCCTGTAAGGGTCCTTGCAGATCGACCCCATTGGGTCCCGTGACAGACACTACGCCGTCATCTGCAAGTTGTCTCAACGTACAGTTGTCACTTAGACAACCGTCAATGTCTTTGACATAAAAATTATACAAAAGGGGGCTTAAACATGATCCCTGGGGGAGACCCATGTAGCTAAATCGTGAAGCTGTAGAGGTTCCATGAGAGAAGCTCATATGTTTCTCTGACAGCAAATTGTACAAAAAATTATTCATTAATGGTGAAAAGCCACAAGCGTGGAGTTTATCTGAAAGAACTTCAACAGATACTGAATCAAAAGCCCCCTTGATATCCAAGAATACAGAAGCCATTTGCTCTTTTTTAGCAAAAGCTAACTGAATATCCGTGGAAAGCAACGCGAGACAGTCGTTCGTTCCCTTACCCCTACGGAAACCATATTGAGTATCTGAAAGCAGGTTGTTCGTCTCAACCCATTTGTCCAGACGGAAGAGGATCATTTTCTCCAACAACTTTCGAATGCAGGATAACATCGCGATGGGTCGATAGGAGTTGTGGTCGGACGCGGGTTTGCCAGGTTTTTGAATGGCGATAACTCTCACCCGCCTCCAATCTTCCGGTACAATGTTGAGTTCCAAAAACTGATTAAACAAGTTCAACATGCGCCTCTTCGCGACGTCTGGAAGGTTCTTAAGCAAGTTGAACTTGATTCTATCAGCTCCTGGAGCCGTATTGCCACACGAAAGGAGCGCGAGAGAGAGTTCTACCATTGAAAAAGGTTGGCTGATCTCATCTATCGGATTCTCGGTTTCGCGAGGAATGATCCGTGCCGGCACAGAATCTGGACAAACTTTTCGCGCGAACTTGAGGATCCATTGATCCGAGTACTCTTCGCTCTCGTTGTTCGTAGTTCGGTTACGCAATCTTCGCGCCGTGTTCCAAAGAGTACTCATCGACGTCTCGCGCGATAGCCCGTCCACGAATCTTCGCCAGTATCCGCGTTTCTTGGCCTTGATGAGGCTCTTAAGTTCACGTTCAAGAGCCGTGTATACTTCGAAGTGCTCAGGTGTTCCACGTCTACGGAAAACTTTAAACGCGTCGGACTTTTTACGGTAAACCTCGGTGCATTGCTGATCCCACCATGGAGAAGGAGGTTTCCTGCGAAATGACGTCCCTGGAACTGGTCGAGTTTGAGCTTGAAGCGCGCTGTCTAAGATCAGGTTGGAGAGGAAGTTATATTCGTCTAGCGGTGAAAGCCTTTCTACCGTCGTTACGGCTTCATCTACTGCTGTCCTGAACTTTGTCCAATCGATGTGACGGGTAAGATCATACGTGACGTTGACAGATTTCGACGGATTGAACCCGGTGGCAACCGAAATTTTTATGGGCAAGTGATCACTACCGTGGGGATCTTGAATCACATTCCATGTGCAATCCAACGATAATGAATTCGAACAAAGTGTGAGGTCTAATCTACTGCCAACTGAGGATGTTCCAGCCAAACGTGTTACTTCTCCATTGTTAAGAACTGTCATATTGAAGTTGTCACAGAGGTCATATAATAAGGAAGACCGGTTGTCGTCGTACAGTTCTCCCCAGCCTGTACCGTGAGAGTTAAAATCTCCCATGATCAACCGCGGAGCAGGAAGAACCGAACAAATATCTGAAAGTTGTTTTCGGTTTATTGAGGCTCTAGGAGGAATATAAACGGAAGCAATGCAAAGGCTTTTATTTTTAATAACAGCCTGACATGCGACAACTTCAATACCTGGAATAGGAGGAAAATTCACTCTATAGAAGGAGTAGCACTTTTTGATCCCCAGAAGTACTCCTCCTCCACGTGAATCCTCACGATCAAGACGAATAATATTGAAATCATGAAACGGAAGATCGATTTCGGAAGAGAGCCATGTTTCACAAAGAGCGAAAGCATCACAACCGGTATTGTGAGTTAAAAATTTGAATGATTCCAATTTAGGAATCAAACATCGACAATTCCACTGTAGAACAGTGATCAAATCCCCGACCTCATTTGGAAAATTATCCATCGAAGGAGATGATAGCTGCAAGGAGGGGCCACTTAATTGTCAATTGCTTCAAAAAAGTCTTCACTGTTGGAAGCATTGCCAAAACAATGCTTTTGAGAGGGTCAGAAATTTCGAGGTACTTGAAGATACCTTCGACAATGTTATCAAATGAGAACAGCCCAGTCGAGGAAGGGGCTTCTGTTCTTAAAATTGGGGCATCAGGGGTTTTGGATGTCCCCGGGAGAGATGGGGGGGGGGGGGGGGGGGGGAAAGTCCTGGGTGTAGTTAGTACTACGAAAACCAGGAGGAATTGGATTTTCCTTTTTCCCACCTTTTTTACACGGTGTTCAATAAGTTCGGATACACTTTCAAAATTTGTTAAAAAATGAAAACATGTTTTTTTATTTTTTGGATTTATGTTATTGAAAGCTATGTTTACAAGGAACGTTTACAACATTTCTCTTGGAATGACCCCCCCTTTGTACTCCTTAACGAGCTTCAAACGTTTCTCGAACGCGTCGCAGGCGGCACGCACGGACTGCATGGGCATTTCGTCCCAGATTTTGAGAATTACCGTCTTGAAATGATCCAAAGTGCTGACCTTGTATTCGTTCAGCTTCGCCATCATATAGGACCAAACAAAAAAAGTCGAGAGGATTCAAGTCCGGGGAGCTGGGAGGCCACAAAGTTTTGTCCAGAAAGTCGGTTAAATTGTCCCGACACCAGGCTTGAACCACATTTGCCGTATGGGCTGGTGCACCGTCCTGCTGGAACACGTAGTGCTCATCGCCGTAGAGGCTTCGGAGACTGGGGGCAACAACCTTTTCCAAAACCTCAGTTTTGTAGTACGCCGCGTTGATTTTGACGTTTTTTTCAATAAACACCAAGGGTAGCTTACCACGTTTGCATACTGCCCCCCAAACCATCACCGACGCGGCACTTTGGAACCGAGGGATGTTTATATTGGATTCAGGAATGCTGTCCCTCGATGGCGCCCACACCCGGTCATTTTGCACATTGTGCGGCTGCTGCAGCACGAACAGTTTCTCGTCCGAAAAAACAAACTCCTGACCAGCGTGCCGAGAGAGGATCCTCTTAGCTCGATCCAACCGCTTTTTGCTGGTAGCCTCCGAAACGCCATGGACCTTACGTTTTTTGTAAGGCCTGAAACCAAGGTCCTTGGTGAGTATGGTGTGAGCGGTTCCAATGGAAACGTTGAGATCTGCAGCCGTTTTCCGGATTGAGCGGTTCTTTTTGCGCCGAATTCGCTCCCTCACGATCTTGATGACCCGTGGCGTCCTCGCTGAACGCGGCCGACCGGATCTCGCACGGTCATTGGTCGAGGACGTCTCCCGGTATCGCCTGATGGTCGTGTAGACAAAGTTCCGCTTGACCCCATGCGATTTCAGCAGCCGGAATATATCGCCGGGTCGCTCACCGTTCAAAAAACGCTTAATTACGAAGTCCCGATACTCTTTCATCGCGCGTAACAAACAAACAACAACTAACAGAATGTCAACACCGCGCACATTCGGTAGCGTATGAATGAAGCTAAAGCTGACACCAATACCAATGCAGAATATGTACATGGCGCATACCTACGCAATGATGAAAACTTGTATTCGAACTTATTGAACACCGTGTAAATATTCCAGTGTAAAAAAGAGAGAAATTTTGTTGTGTGGGAAAAATTTTTTTTTTGGTTTGGGGATGGGTAGGGGGGGGAAAGAGGGGGGGGGGGGAGGGAAAAAGCACACAACAAACTAAACCTAAGCACACTCTCTCACACGCTCTCACACACTCTCACTCACTCTCATTCACTCTCCACACAATACAAAACAATATATTCAGAAGAAAGAGAACAAAAGCTTATCTTATATATATCACTGATCTGCTGCAGCCGGGCGACGAATGTGCTGCTGTCGAACGACGATCCGTGGCCGCGTGTGCCGGCTAGACGTTGAGCTGAACGATGATGATAATGATGACGATGATGATGTTGCTGATCGGTGGTGGTTAGCAGATGATCGACTGCAGGCTACACACGATGGACTGCTGGTGTGCGTGCCGTATAGATGCGGAGCAATATGGCTTTTAGGTCGTGGCAATATCGCTAATTGCAATTAATGACGTTGTTGCACTGTTTAACACTCAACGTTTTCTACTTCAGAAAACAAAGACTCGATTTCACTCGCGACTCAGAAAAAAATAGCGCTGAAGGCTTGAAACAACTTGTGAAAAGCTTCCAAAGCAACGGAGAGCTGACCGAACGAACTGTTCCGTTCGCTTGTTCACTGGGCAATGACAAAACAAAACGATTGTGTATGGAGTAAAAATATTGAGGATGTACCTGTCAGTAACATGAACGTACAGCGGATCAACACAAAACATCTGTCATGGTTTGGGGAGCAGTATGTAAAAGGGGAAAATGATCGAATGTTCTCTTGAAAATGCAGCTTATTTTACAAAAAAAAAAAAAAAAAAAAAAAAAAAACGTTTCCGAAAATGAAAACGGACCGTGCACTTATTCACGTTTTCAGATTTTTTACCTTTAAACGTTATTTAGTTCATGGTTACGGGATTTAGTTCACGGTGTATTTTTGCTTGTTCTCGAATTCATGACCCCAGTTCACGGATCTGGGCATGGATTTTTTTTCTGTGCATTGACACAGTTATTAAGCAAATCGTAATTCTTTAATTTCGTAAAGCGGTTGTGCGGAGATGAACAATATTGTTTTCAACAGGATGATGCACGTTACTATGCGCGCAGCGTGGGATGAACTTGAAACGACGTAAGCTCGAGCGAGTGGTTTATTTTACTAAACATTACTGAAAAAAATTCTGAAACAAAATTTGGTCACTTTCTTACATCCTTGGAAATATGGAGAGTGTGGTTTGCGACCAAATATATGTGTCACGGTGTAGATGTGAAAATCCGGTTTCGTTATCGGATTCATTTAAAAAACGCAAAGGAGATGGTTTTCCCTGTTTTCTGTAAAACATTGCGCTAGAGGTGTGATGGACGATCGTGCGGAAACTAGTTTGCGAGGAACGATTTTCAATAAACTTAGCCAGTTCATCTGCATCACCGACGATTTGAACATTGTTCGAAGAACGTTACACGGGGCTGCTAGTCGTCCATACAACGAAGTTTACAAAATCCTTAGATCTGATAAACTTAACCTTGTACTGTCATGTGCGAGATGCGATCAGATTAATAGTTCCCTACGAACACGAGATGGGCATAAAATCACTTGTTGTGTTTAACGACGTATGATTAAGATACTCTGGCAGAGTAAATCAAAATGGCGGATGTAAGAAATGACTGAACCACGAGCTGGCCCAATTAAATGACGAATTAAATATTTTTAATTAGTGACTTGTCTGGAATAGACAATGGGAGAAACAAGCTGTGAAAATGTCAAACAACAATTCCAAAAAAAATTGGCATACAAACTGGACTAAAGTAGTTGAGTTGAGTTTTTTGTGTTTGCGAAACGGTGGTGCTATCTTAAAAACCAAGACCAATGCAACCGAAAATCCTCGCCCAGTGGGGTTGAAGAGATGTTAGGTTTCCATAATACTGGCATTTCTCAATTAATAACTGTAGCATGTATCTTAACGAAAATTTGCGAATATCGATTTTAAAATCGTTTGAATAGTGAAGATTTTCCTGAAGTAAAGTGAAGTTTAGTGATAAAAAATGGAAGCCTCAAATTTGCACTTTGAAATTGAAAAAATGATCCGCCAAAAAGTTAAATTCATTCCATAAGAAACGCATTTACGAGCCATAAGACTCTCATAAAAATTCATAAAAATGTAAATTATCCATAAATTTTATCAATGTGATCCATATTTTATACAGAATTTAGCAAAAAAAATTCAAAAATATACTATTATGCATCTATCAAAGGATCGAGTAAATTGTACAAATTACCCTCAAAAATATTAAAAATGATCCATAAAAGGTTGAATAACTTTCCTTAAACTTTCAACAGAATTAATCCTTTGTGCACTTAAATATGTGCATATGATCCATAAATTATTGAAAAGGTTCCAAAAATGAAATGCTGATGATCCTTAATAGGTTGCAAACTTCTAAAAATAATCCATAGCTACCTCAGCATTCCTGGCAGCTACAGCAGCATTCCTGGCAGCTCTAAAACGGTTTGATGCGCGTCGTGTCAAGGTCTGCCAACTCCACTCAGACAATGCTACAAACTTCAGAGGTGCCGCAAACGAAATGCATCAACTCTATAAGTTGTTGAAAACCGACGACAGCAGCCGAAAGCTGATTTTTGACTAGTGTGCAAATGCTGAAATCAGCTAGAAATTCATCCCGCCACGCGCTCCCCACTTTGGAGGCTTGCGGGAGGCGGCAGTGAAATCAGCAAAAAATCACCTCCTGAAGGAGGTGGGTAATATCATCGTCACCCAAGAAGAGGTGCTGACACTCCTCGCCCAGGTCGAAATGTGCCTGAGTTCCCGGCCCATCGTCGAAATGTCCAATGACCCAACGGATCTGGAGGCATTCACTCCGGGCCACTTCCTGGTCGGCACGAATCTGCAATCCATCCCAGAACCCGATTACAAGCAAACACCGGACAACAGATTAAACCTTTGGCAACTAATGCAGAAACGGTTCCAGGCAATATGGAAGCGCTGGAGCAACGAATACCTGCAGCAACTTCAAGCTCGTTCGACGAAGGGCATCAAATCACCTGTCTACTTACAAGTTGGCCGACTGGTCATCGTAAAGGACGACAACATTCTTCCTCCACAGTGGACGTTGGGCCGCATTAAAAAGGTTCATCCCGCTCAAGATGGTATCGTGAGGGTCGTCACATTCAAGACGGCTGGTGCAGATAACGTTATCCGTCCACTTGCATTTCTTCTGGTTCCACCTACAATTGCAGATGACAACAAGAATGAGGTAATAAATTGAAATTTCATAATTATGCTCTATTTTCCGGTAGCCGCAAGTTCGTCTGTTCCGACGATGATCGAACTTCCATCGAGCAGTTAATTCATCAATTACTACATGGCCCTGCTGTTTGTTCATTGATTGTCACGAGTAGCTGAACCCATATATAGTTAAAATCTGATTATTTTAAGGTAGCCGGAATGTTCGGTAGTTCAGTGACTCCACTTATAATTTAATTATTTCTGGAATGAATTGTGCTTAAATTGACTTGTACTTAAACTAGAACACTATATACCTAAGTTGCCTTAAAAATAATGAAAGTGATCTTAAATATCCTACAATAGTTTACCTATGAAAAACAATACAGACAGAATTATATACAACACAATCACTCTCTTTAGATCCCGAACACATGTTTGTTGCCAACCCAATTGCCCATCAAAGCAACAACAAAAATACTGTAATAAAACAAGAAAAATACTGTAGAGTTGGTTACAAATCACCATCCGAGAAATATAGACGTTATCGGAAGAACGAGCGTTTTATTAATCATCCGAAGGATTTATTCACCGTGTGTGCAATTCCAGCATAAGTTGCTTCTCTGCTAAGATCCTGTTTGTGGGAAGACGTTTTTAAGGGCAATCCGTGTTTTGATGAGATTTCTGACGACATCGTGAAGACTATCGATCGTTTCTCGGCCCTATACGTTAAGGGGAAAAGGGCGAGTCAGTGGACCATTGGTGAGCTTATTAGTGCCGCACGCGTGTAATTGAACAACGTTGGTTGGTAGTTAAGTCGGATGTTTCTTTTGGACCCAGAGGCCAGCAGAGCCGTTTAGTAAACCCTTAGTATAGGCATTTCGGGCATACCGCCTGAACATTGGAACTTTGTGCACTAAAAATTAGCCAGAATTTTTTAAATTTTTGTCAATTTTTCGAATTCTGATAAAAAAGATTGGGAATTCGATTCTTAACTGCGACACTTATTTGCCCACAAAATTGCTTAAGGGCTCTCATTCACGTTTAGAACTACAGGTCAAATATAAACTTGATTATTTCAGAAAATTTTAATTAAATTTTGCTGGGTAGACGCTTATGGGTAGCCTAAGGAAGGCGAAGGATTTGATGACTGGACAAGGTTTCGTGGAGTCGCCAGTCCCGTTTCATGAGAAGACACGCGGCCTTCTGGCCGTAGTCTTCCGAAGGTCCTCATTGAAATCGACTGGCCCTGCTACACCAAGCCATCACGTAGGCTATTTTCTCGGGGTAACCTGCTGAGGATAGTCCTGCAGACATAGGTAGTCCTTGCGCTGATGATGGGTTCTTATCACATCACATCACATCACTTTATTAAATGAACAGTTTTTACTGTGGATCATTTTAAGAAGTTTTGGTTCATTTACTACTTATTTATGGAATATTTTTAATAAATTATGGAACGTGTGCATACTTATATTCCATTGAACAATAGTAACATTTTATGGGTCAATTCTGCAAGTTTAAGAAGAGTTATTGAACCGTTTATGTATCATTTGCAATATGTTTATTGGTAATCCGTACAATTTAATCGATCATTCCCATTGAATATTCAGCGGAGTCTCATGGAACAAGAATGCGTTTAATATGTGTCGATTTTAATATTTTTACAGATCGTTTATTAGTTGTTGTATGCAAAAGTATGTTTGTCATAACATATGTCATTCCTTCTATCAATAAAATCTTTTTTTATAAGCAGGTTTATGAAGTTATCGGACTTCCAACTATTATTAGCGGCAGAAACATGTTCTTGCTTGTGATTTTATTTTCACATATAGCATCCAAACCTTAAAACTTCTGGGTTCACGAAAAAAAAATTGCAAGAAACTTCGATGCAGTATCGTTGCAGTAATAGGAGGCTGAAGTAATCGTAATAAGAATTTAATATAGCAAATACTTACGCTTTACATATTTCCAATGCCTTAAGTTTTCGGGATTTTTTTATGTTCTAATGAAAACATGGCCCAATGATGATCGGTTGATTCCGTTCATATTTCTATTACTTTTTATGTAAATAAAACTATAAAATAAATAATGATAAACAGAGTTAGTTTACTACGGAAGATTTGTGATACAAAATAATTGTTACGACATTGTTCAAAGTGTATATTTATATGACATTTTGCATGCTCGACATTCATTGCAGCGCTAAATAAAACAAAAAAAACTATCAAAATGTCATCCATTGTATTTGAAACTTGTAAATCCAATGTAAGCCCACATTGTTAAAATAACAGCTGAAAACTTATCTACTGTAGAAGCGAAGAGGAGTGAAACTTTTACAAAGGTGGGTTTCAAACTTTGCGGCAAGGTCTTCGGATAGAGAGAATAAAAAGAAGCAAGTCTTCTTTTATTATAAAATGTAATTACCTTAATTGTATAACATTAATTCCTAACTTATGCTTTTCTATTTGTGTTTTGTTCAGATCTTGTTTATATTTTTTCTGTTGCATAACCGAAATCACTCAAGCCTGCAGCTGATTTGGATTATCTTCTAGTAAATAGTTCAATTTAATTATCTCTTGCAGCATAATTCTGTCTCGTGTTCATTTTACTTATAGTTCCGAACCAATCACCTAATGTGAAACATCATAAGCAACGCGAGGAGTAATGTCAAGTCCTTAATGTCGAGTTTCGACGAACAGCAAGCGTTAGATTTTATATCATTGTCTACAAAAGCTTCTTTTTCACGCTGGTCTTCAAGAGTGGCGGAGTTTTCCCTGTATCGTTCTGCGAATGTTCAGAGGGCAAAAGTCGAATATAAATATAACGTTTTCCCTACGAATGAAAGCTTAACCTAAGACTCACCTTTATCTTTCGATAACTCTATGTTCCATGAATCACTATTATCACTTGATAGAATTTTATTTGAAGGCGCGTATTCATCCATCGGCCGATAAATTTTGTTTTTGTCTGAAAATTTGGAGAAAAAAAAAGAAAATTTTGAGTCGGAACAATTCAACAAGATGGGTGTCATATGACAACGGCATTACAGAAAAATACCTTAACAGTATTTTTTCAACTCGCCGGTTATTTTAACTGAGTGCTATACGCAACTCTTTTAACACCTACATTTATACAAAGAAAACTCTGATTTATCTATAAGGTAAATACAACAGATCGAGGATGGTCAACTCCATACAGTTACAGTACATATAAGTTAATTTTCCACGAAAAAACTCATTAGGGTTCCCCTCGAGTAACTTAAGATGTGTTTTGCTAAGTCTCCCATATCTAGCATGAGGCTTTCTGGAAACTATAGCGATCTTCATATACAAAAAATATTTGAAATCCATATTGACATAGGCAGTTGGAACACCAACAAAAAATGAAACGATAGTGGATCTATGCCTACCCAAACTGAACAGAAAATCCCATCCCGGACAAGTTACCATAAGAAACCAAAAAAGTGTTTGATTGACTACGACGGGAGGTGAACCAGCCCGAGGTTAAAAATATCGGAAGAAAATCATATGATAATTGTACTTGGAATGTACATTTTCTGCGTGTCGTTATTAATGGACGTTCCCTTATGAGAATTTTTTTAGATTCGATCTTCGACCGGATAAATAATCATTACAAATCAAAATAAATTATAAACAATAATTAAATAAATATCCATAGAGAATGGCACAATTCTCAACTTGCCCACGAAACACTAATGGGTATTCCCACGCCAAATGACAGATGGGCCCAATTCTAGGAATTCTGACTTGAATAAAACTTTGCAGACGAATTGTGTAAAGGATATCGCTATTTTCCATTATTGAAAAAAAATACTCAAGAGTAATTTTTGAATTAGTGCTAATCATTTAACATTAAAAATGACCTAAATTTTCAATTGAAGTGAATTATTTATATATATATATATATATATATATATATATATATATATATATATATATATATATATATATATATATATATATATATATATATATATATATATATATATATATATATATATATATATATATATATATATATATATATATATATATATATATATATATATATATATATATATATATATATATATATATATATATATATATATATATATATATATATATATATATATATATATATATATATATATATATATATATATATATATATATATATATATATATATATATATATATATATATATATATATATATATATATATATATATATTATATAATAATTGAAAAAAATATATAAAAAAATATATATATTTTATTTGAATATTGACAGCAGTACAAACGACGTCAGTATTCGAAGTATCAGCAACGGGAGTTCTATCTTTGATCTGGTGCAATCTCGATGACAGTAATCTCTTTGCCGGCTGGTATAATTTGCGACAGTAAATAATTTCCCAAAACATCGAATTAGGATGTGATAACATCTTGTAACTTGATGACACTTTCTTCGATTGATTTACCCAAAACATTCACTTTAGATGCTATCATTCACAGCATTCAGGTCACTTTGACATTTCCGACAATCAAAGAACATGTATTTCAACCATAAATTTTGACTAAATGCATTTACACCAGATAAATTCAGCTCCGAATATTTTGCATTGTAAATCTTTTGGCACCCGCCAAAGCAGTAAACATGATCGCTATCAGCAACAATCTTCTGTATGCATATGCTACACAATACTGTCGTCATAATGACAAGCGGCACCCCCACTGCCTCAAAAACTTCGCCCATGCATGGGCTATGATGAAAGAATACTGCTTGCTCTGGCTGGAGTTGTGATGGAAAAAAAATTACGACGGGAAGAACTCCAACAAATTCAATCGTACAATTTTCAGACAGGTGATATTGAAACGAACAGTCTTTAAACTGCACAGACGTATAAATATTGCCAATTATCACACAGTTCAATGGTTCTAAAACACGCAGTAGCAGCGTTGTTTACTTATTTGGGTAAAAATCATGAACACTTGAACTAGTTCACGGTCCGTTTATTGATTTTAAGAACGCTTTTGTTTCTGTGTGTAAGCACAAATAACAATTATTTTTAATTTGTGCAATAAGTTTTGCGCTAGTTGTGCAAAAGTTTTGTGATAGTTCACCTTTTGTTGACTAAATCGATTTATTTGGCACAGTATTTCTCTATAATTTCCATCATACACATCAATAAAAGGAGGTGGAATAGGACTTCTAAACAAGCATTCTAGCACAACATGGAAAATGGATACCACTTTCACGCACTACCTTCACAATATGCTACTTACATAGATGCAAAGCTAGGAGAATGAGAACAAGCGGTTTTAATTTTTTCTACACACTCAATTTAACTCGGCAAAATGTGCAACAGGCGATCAACTTGGCAGTTACTTTTGCTGATATCCCTGTTTAATGTTTGTTTGTTGGCTGAGTAGCGATAAAATTTTAATTTGCTAGCTGAATCTCGGCAATTTATTCACTGAATCTCAGGAAATTGAAATTCCGAAACGATCGGCTGTTGGATTGGATTCTCGGCGAAAAAGCTAAGAGTGTAAAGCTTGGATACTTCACTTGTCCACATTTTAAAAATAAAAAATATAATGAAACTGATGCACTTTTTCAATCAATCACTTGAAAATCACAAGCAAATTAATTTAAATTTCACCTTAAAAGATTAACAAGTTTTCATAACACTTACATTTTAAATCTATAATAAAAAATATTTGATACATTTAACCAAACGTTTTGCAAAAGTTTTTAATTTCGAAAAAAGTGGAAAAACATTGAATCGATCAACATAATAATATTTTATTCATCGCCAAAACCATTTATTCCCATTTCACAACAAAGAGGATTGAACGAGTTTTGCTATTGTAAACTATATGCTGCATGTTCAATAAATTGAAAGTGTTTTGCACTAGGAATACATGTTCAACCAGTAGGGCGAATCAAGGCACTTTAGAACAACGTGTATCTTGATTTGTGTAATCTGAATATCTGGTTGAATATATTCAGTGTTATCAATCGAAATGATGATAAAGGGTGTTCCGATCAAAATTTGGTCAAACAGAAATGTGTGTGAGTCGATCAAAGATTTTATTAATAAGTCAAATTCTTTTTCTTTTTCACGTTCAGTTAATACAAAATACAGGAGAAATATTCAGCTAAGCTTCCTTTCCACCGAATGCAAATTGCCGGGTCTTTCGTTCAACACCTGCCATAAGATTTTGTACAGTCTCCTTGTCCACTTTATTCGCCGCAGAACGCCAGTTTGCCTTGAACGGTTTCTCGCTCACAACAGTTTTTTGAGTCTTCTTAAGGTTTCGCTTGACGATGGCCCAATATTGTTCGATTGGGCGGAGCTCTGGCGTGTTGGGAGGGTTCTAGTCCTTGGGCACCACTTGAACGTTGTTGGCAGCATATTAATCCATTGCCTTTTTTCTGTAATGGCAAGATGCCAAATCCGGCCAAAATAGTACGGAACAATTGTGTCGCTTCAGGAAAGGCAGTAGACGTTTTTGTATGCACTCACTCAGATAAATTTCCTGGTTGACGGTTCTGGTCGCAATGTAAACGTTGCTCTTCAAGCCACAGGTACAGATGGCCTGCCACACGAGATATTTTTTCGCGAACTTTGACAGTTTAATGTGCTTGAAAATATCTGCAACCCCGTCCCGTTTCCGTGTAAAATTCCTGTCCAGGAAGCAGTTTAAAGTCTGCCTTGACGTAAGTTTCATCGTCCTGTACCCCGCAATCAAACTTCGTCAGCATCGTCGTGTGCAACTTTCGAGATCGTGCTTTGGCCGACGTGTTTTGTTTATCGTCGCGATTTGGAGTCACCACTTTCTTGTAAGTCGACAGACCAGCTCGTTTTTTAGCTCTATCTACGGTTGAAGGCGCCACTCCCAGCTTCTTTGCGACATCTTGGAGGGAGAGGTTGGGGTTCCGCTCGAAACAGCGGGCAACTCTTTTTGTCGTCGCAGTGGCCTCCGGCTTTTTGTCGTCGCTGTGGCCTCCGGCCTCCGGAATTCCCCCCAATCCAGCTTTCCTGGCTGTCGACAAGCGTTCACCAAACACTTTTAATACGTTGGTAACAGTTGATTTAGCCACATTCAACAATTTCGCCAACTTGGCGTGAGAGTAGTTTGGATTTTCGCCTTGCACGTGCAAAATTTTGATGCGTTGCTTCGACGACATTTTAATAACTGAAGTGCTAATCTCAAAATCAAAAAAGAGGCATGATGCTACAGGCACACATCTTCAAAATAAGGGGTGCGCAAATTTTTTTAAGGCACTATGAAAGGAAATGCGTCAAGTTTAAATTGACCAAATTTTGATCGAAACACCCTAAGGCTTGCTTCATTTAGAATTGGAACAAACTTTTGCTCATATTGTGGCGCTCCTGGTGGACGGATTTAGAAGTTCTTGGCGCCCACGTGTCGGGAATTTTGTCAGCTTCACGTATGATTTTTTGTTATTCCGCAAATTGACTGTACTTTGTAAACAATCAACATGGAAGCCGAAAGAAGGGAAAAAATTGTGCACAGTTATTTGGAAAATCCTTTGTGGTCTGCATCTAGGCTAGCTAAACAACTGAAATTGCCCAGAAATACCGTATGGCGCGTTATCAAACGGTATAAGGAAACATTGACGACGATTCGGAAGCCTCAAGCCAATTGTCGGAGTGGAACTGTCGACCGGAAACTGCGTGGTAAGATTTTGAAGACGATTAAGAGGAATCCCAATCTGTCGGACCGTGATTTGGCCAGAAAATTCGGTGCTGCCCATAGTACCGTGAGGAGAACTCGACTCCGGGAAGGAATCAAGTCGTATCGAGCTAGCAAACAGCCAAATCAGAACATAAAACAGAATAGTGTGGCCAAAATCCGTGCTCGGAAGCTATACGACCAGGTGCTGACCAAGTTCGACGGGTGTCTTCTGATGGACGATGAAACCTATGTCAAGGCTGACTTCGGGCAAATCCCAGGTCAAAAATTTTACTTGGCAACGGCTAAATTTGTTTTTGCCGACAAATTTGCACGAAAATTCATGATTTGGCAGGGAATTTGCAACTGTGGCAAAAAAACGAAAGCTTTCGTTACAAATAAGACAATGACGTCGGAACTATACCAAAAAGAGTTCATTCGATCCCACGACCATCCTGTAATGTTTTGGCCAAATTTGGCAAGCTGTCATTACAGCAAAGAATGGTATGCAGAGAAAGGGGTCCAGGTTGTTCCGAAAAATCTTAACCCACCCAACTGCCCCCAGTTCCGCCCTATTGAGAAATACTGGGCAATCATGAAGAGGAGACTCAAGGCAAAGGGAAAGGTTGTCAAAGACATCAATCAGATGAAGACCTGGTGGAATAAGATAGCTAAAACGATGGACGAAGAAGGTGTGCGCCGCCTAATGAGCCGTGTTACAGGAAAAATTCGAGAATTCCTTCGAAACCGTGACGAATAATTTTATCCGTATTTTTTCTTAAAAGTGTGAAGAAAACGCTACATTTGTATAAAAAAACATCTTGAATTCAATAATAAATAACTGAAATACAGGTAATTGTTTTTGTTCCAATTCTATCTGAAGCAAGCTTTACAATCCTATTTGGCGATATAATTTACAACTGTGCGGATTGTGATCCATCTTTTCCGACTGAAGAAAAATCTTTAGAAAAATACTCCTCCCCGAACTTCCTGATCGCAATACGCATCGTTTTCACACCAACGTTTTCCAGTTTCGCCAACTTTCTTAGTGATAATACTGGAATTTTCAACGAAAATATTTCCCATCTCTCGAAATGCCCGTGAAACTTTGCTGTGAGTTGTGTTCGGTTTGATGTTTGGATGAAAACAATAAGATGGAGCCAACAGACCACCCGAATAAAGATGTATGCTCAAATAGCAGCGTTAGAAAAGTGTGCCCTTATTTTCTGGGACAGTCCCATCAATTTTGATCGACTTTATTAATCGTAGTAACCATAGAAGCCTTATATCAAGTTATATTTGTCTAATAGTTTGTTGAAAAGGATCCATGCTAGCAACATGAATGTAACGTACAATATAACATGTTTTCAAAGATGAACGTTTAACTAAAGAATAAAAGATAATCGATCAAAACAAATAGGACTGTCCAAATAGGAGAAATCGCGATGAATATAACCATTCGAAATATTTATCTAGAGTTGTGTGATTCTGCAAAGCCACTGTCCTCCGCTGTCATGCTTTTTGTACACACATTGCATATCAGAAGCCTCTAACCCTTCCTCAATACAATGTAAGGATTTCAATTCAATCACAGCTCAGTGTGGGGATGTTAATTAACGAGATGCACTTTCTGCTTATCTTTTTTTTTAATGTTTGGAATAAATCTCAGACTTTTGCATTGTTAAGCAATGATTGAATATAGTCAAAACTATATGCAGACCACAACCTACCAAAAAGTGATCTAAAATTAGGAGCTCTGAGACTGGCACGTGCATGAACGTAAGAATAAGTTGAAAGAGACGAGAAAATCAATTCGATCCAACATACCTTTTGTCGAGTAGTTTATGTTTTGGTTTCGGAAAACTTCATTTTATATAAACATTTAAACATAAATACGAATGAGATGTGAATGATTGTTTTCCGGTTAAGCGTACGGATTTTAGTCCTCATCATTTTATGAATTTCTCTCTTTTATTTGGGTAAAATTAAAGTAACACACTGTAGTCTCTTTTGACATGTTACTTTTTACATTCATTGAAAGTTTCACTCATAGAATACTGAAAAAAAGAATTTTACTTAAAGAAAAAGAAATACATTTGTTCTGATACAAAACCGTAACAGAAAAGAGCTCACTTCAAAAATCTATATGTTTTCTATCGTAAATCCTCTCGTTTGTTTTGTTTTGGTGTTTTGACATGTGAAGAATGGAGAATGCAGTTATTTCGAAAGCAATTCTCTTGTGTATCCAAAAAGTGGTGGCTCGTGACGTGCAGAATGGTTAATCGCACCAGGTTGTCACTAAGAAATACAGTATTAGCAAGGTAGCTGTTGGGTATTACTAAAATTCTGTTGGAAACTAAATACGTTTGGATTAGTGGTGAATCGCCCTGGTAGAGGTACGAAGCGCAAAATGGAAGTAGAGAAGGAAAACTGATGATCTGGGAGTTTTTTCGTAGGGTTGAATGAGAATCCTCGTTAACCCTTATGTGTTCGACAAAAAAAACACCTTTATGTGATCGACAGGGTACCCGGGTACCCACCAATTTCAAATGATTATAACTCCGGCAATTATTGGCCGATTTTCTTATGGCACCGTTAGATTCAAAAACCCATTCGCTCCATGGTCAATACCGGCAATGTTCGTTTAAATTCATCTGGTACCCGGAAATTCGGGTTTCCGGGGCTTTGGTCCTGTACGGAGAAACAATTTCAGAACATCTAATAAATTTCCAGGAATGGATGTAAAAATCTTTGGAATTATTCCAGAAACTATTTCCATTCCATTGTGGGCCATATGTTGACTTGTCCAACAGCTATTCTGTAACAGGTTTCCGTGGGGCCTCGAGTGGCCATGATCATATTTAGAAGGAAACGCTGGCAATATGGGTATCAAAATTCATGAAATTTCACCAGTAGGATATTTCTTAACGTTTTGTGGCCCTCTGATGATTTTTACACGGACCTGTCTTTCCGGAACAGGTTTCCGTGGGGCCTCGAGTGGCCATGAACATTTTCAGTAGCAACCCTGGCAATATGGGTATCAAAATTCATGAAATTTATCCAGTAGGATATTTCTCAATGTTTAGTGTCCATCTGTTGATTTGTCCCCGAACCGGCCCTCCCGGAAAAGTTCCGGGGGGGGCCAAAGAACAAAAAAAAAATAAAACAAAAAAAACCAGAAAAAAAAAAAAAAAATATATAAAATCACAAAAATAAGAATTATCCAATAATTGGAATATTTGCTTTTCCCGTTGCCGGACCAAACCCCCGCCGCCACGAGCCAAGAAAAAACGAAACAGGAAGGAAAAAAAAAAAAAATATTTAAAAATGCGATGTGGGGGGGGGCCACCCGGACGCGGCGGATATCAGATCGCCACAAAACGATGAGAAATTTACTACTGGAGAAATTTCATGAATATTGATAACCATATTGCCAGCGTTTTCTACTGAAAATGTTCATGGCCACTCGAGGCCCCACAGGAACCTGTTCCGGAAAGACAGGTCCGAGGAAAAATGATCAGATGTCCACTAAACTTTAAAAAATATCCTACTGGAGAAATTTCATAAATTGTGATACCCATATTGCCAGGGTTTTCTACTGACAATGTTCATGGCCACTCGAGGCCCCACGGGAACCTGTTACAGAATAGCCGTTCCAGGAACAAGTTGGCATATGGCTCACAATAGAAAAGAAATAGTTTTTAGGAATTATTCCAAAGATTTTGACATCCATTCCTCGAAATTCAATAGATTTTCCGAAATTGTGTCTCCGTACCGGAACAAAGCCCCGGAAACCCGGATTTACAGGAACCAGATGGACTCAAATGGTCATTGCTTATAATGTCCCTGAAGTGAATGAGTTTTTGAATCTAACGGTGCCAAAAGAACTAAAATCGGTCAATAATTGCCAGAGTTATAATCATTTGAATTTGGTGGGTACCCGGGTACCCTGTCGATCACTTAAGGGGTAAAAAAAATCGAAGTCCCCCCCTTCGGCTCCCCTTGCTACTATACGAAATGTTTTTATGCCAAAAGTTGCCTTCCCACTTTTATTAAGATGTCACTGAATTTCAGCTTCCTGTTTTAAAATAAACTATAAAATTTCGTAATGTGAAACATGAAAAGGTACCCGGGTACCCTGTCGATCACATAAGGGTTAACATCGACGGGATGATGGCGGCAGATTCCTACTGCAACGTCCAACGGGATAATCTTGAGGTTTTGATGATCCAGACGGACCTTAAAGAGAAGTTCGCATTTCAGCAGAACAACGACCCAAAGCATACTGCTAAGAAAACCAAGTCTTTCTTCTGGTCTTGTTGGATCCAACCACTGAAATGGACTCTACAATGTTTGGACCTCAGCCCCATACAAAAACAAAAATGGTTGTAAAACAGCTGCTTTTACTCCGATTTATAAAGCTGGCATTATACACAACATCGAATATTACCGTGGAATCTCGATCCTGAGCTGTCAGCCGAAGGTTTTTGAAAGCCTCATCCACGATTCGCCTCACGTGCATCATATCATCTCCGAGTTTCAGCATGGATTCCTGAAAAAATGCTCTACCTCAACCAACCTTTCGTTTCTTCGTTGGTCAACGCATTGGAAAAGCGACAACAAATTGATGCCATCTCTGCCGCATTCTTGAATGGTGGATACATTTAATAGAATGGGCTTGGCCACTTGTTTGACGCAATGGATATTCTCCTACCAGACGGAGCGTTGTGCCTATGTACGCATTAATGGGACGTGCTCGATCCATTAAATATCACGTCTGTTGTGCCCCAAGGTAGTCATTTGGGTCCACTTCTTTTTGTGCTATTTGTCAACGATCTTTGTGAAACGATTAAATCGCCAAAAATAATGTTCGAAGATGACCTGAAGTTCTACCACGTGGTTTCATAGTTAGTTGATTGTGGTTCTATCCAAGTTGACAGGGGGCATTGTTGGGTTGTTGCAAGCTAAACGGCATGGAAGTCTACGTCCGTAAATGTAACGTCATCACACTCTGTCGAACAAGCGATGCAACCATCTTCGATTATGGATTATGGATTGGAGACAACCAGTCCAGTAAAGGATCTCGGTCTACTACTTGACAGCAAGCTAAACTTCTCACAACAAATAGCAGCAACGACCGCTAAACCCTACGCAGGACTTGGATTCGTCAAACGAAATACGAAGCAGTTTGAAGACGTTTATTGCTTGTGGGCGCCATACCATGCCGTTCATATTCAACGAATTGAACGAATTCAATGAAACATTCTTCGGTTTGCGCTCCGCCGGCTGCCGTGGAATGATCCTGTACGCCTGCCCCCCTACAAACAGCGATACGCTGGGGTACGCCTACCGACGTTGGCTGATAGAAGGGTTTTTTTTGCAGCGGCTCTTCATTTTTAACATCCTGAGTAATAACATCGATCGTTCAGCGCGCCTGAGTAACGTACAACTTAACGCTCCAGCAAGAATAACTCGGCGTGTGGATTTCCTTCGCTTATCTATGCATCATATTTTATTCGGACAAAACAATCCATTTGACATTTGTTGCCGTAGGTTTAATGAAGTGTCTGACCATTTTAATTTTAACACATCTAAGGCAATGTTTAAAAATAGCATTAGTTTATAGTATAATCTGTCTGTACAAGTTTTTCGAAGACAAGTAAATAAAAAAAAAAACCTGATGCTACCAATAAAAATAACTATTTTGAAGCCATGGAGTGCGCCTGGGAAGAGCTAAGTCTACAGCACCTAAAGAGCCTGGTGGAGAGCATGCTGAATCGCTTGCAGCAGGTTCTAATGGTCAAAGGTGAACACATTAATTATCAAAATGTTTTTTTTTCTTTACTTTAATGTATCTTAATGGAACCAAAATGAATTGGGCACTTGTTGTCAATGTTTATTTTTTCAATACAAGCTGAATTGTTGTTCTTTTAATTATTATTTTCTCCATAATTGAAACAATAGAATAATATAAGATATAAAAAAAAGCAACAGCTTTTTTACTTTATTTAAACCAAAAGTAAAACCTAATTTAAAAACATACATTTTGGAGAAAACTACAGACTGGAGAATTTCCAGAAAAATTTTCAATGGAGAACAACTTTTGGTATATTTTTTATATCTCAGATATTTGCAGACGTGTTCCAATGATGCAAATTGACTTCAATTGACATTCTCAATAAAAAGTGCCTGAAGACAATTTTCCTAAGAGCAGCTGTTTTCGAGATATTTATAATTTTTTTTTAATTGCGGCAAAAATATTTACACAATTTATTACTTAACTGTGTTACGGTTTTTTTTTTATGTCTCCTTTTTAATTGATGTTTCGGTGCAGGAACTGTGAATGTTCTTTGTTTGTAATACTTAAACATTTGTGTTACGTTTGTATGTTTGTATGTATGTAAGAAGCCACTATCCTAGCGTGGACCTTGCCCTGAAACGGTTCTACCTTACAGAAAGATCATGGTTTGTTACCGTTCTAAATGCATCATACTGCTCTATGAAGGGCCAACACATTTTGGGTAGGCCCGTTAGCAGAGACTCGTGAAACCTGCAGAAATAAGAGAATCTTCTTCGAACAATGTGCTCCGATAAAATGAATTACTAAAATTTAAACATTTACGTTACGTTTCGATTAAAAAACAATGTGCCATCCTAACGACATCATAATACAGATATAGAACAGTTAGGAAACACCAGAGGTGATCGTTTTAGGATTCATAATTAATTATCTATGGATAAGATTAGTGAAGTCTTACCAAGAACGATCCACTTAATAAAATGAAATTTGATTATCGACTTGTGGGTTCCAAAACATTGCAGAAACCTCGTCATCAGCAAACATATTTCTGCAACGGTCATCAAAAGCAGGTGGTTTGTTCATTTGATATTAACCCTGTAAATATGAATACAATTGTACATTGCCCTCTTCATGCTTCCATGTTCGCAGTGTGGATACTTGTAACAACAATTCCTATGGTTGCCGCATGATTTTTGTTTTGTTTTTACATCTTAAGCTTTCATTTAAAAAGGAAGTTCTCAGGTTTACTGACAAATTGCAATGTTGGGTCATCTTATTACATATGCACTTATAAAAAAACACAGTCAACATGTATTCAGTTCATGCAGCTGAGTTGATTGGCTAATAAGCCTCGGCCCTCGAGATTTCAGCTAAAAGGCGAATTTTCAAGCAACTTTTGAACCCTTCTAATAGCATACGTGAGATCAGAACTATCAAATTGGATATGGAATGATTTGGAGCTAGAATCTAAAACCTTAAAAATTTCTAAGCAGATCTAAGTCATCGGCCTTAACGTAAATACTCGGTCAAATAATTAATAATATTTATTTAGACTAGGAAAGATGCTTGCAATTGAAACTTTTTAAACATCCCTATGGTACTAAATATGGCGAACATCTATTTCAGAATCAATTCGCCATTTTTTTTTCACGCTGTTTTTGTTAACGCAGATTTATTAATGTGGTCTTTGACGTGGATTTGTGAATTAACGCTTTTCGTTTTGACACGGATTTGTGAAGCTGGTTTCTCTACACGCGGATTATTTTTTAATTAATTAGATTTTTCTACGTGGAGTTTTTTCGGTCATTTAACTTAACACAGTATTTTTCATCCTGATTTTTTAATTGATTCAGTATATAAACGTGTGAATCAGCCTCGGGCAGCCTAGTTGATAAAGGCACGAGATTACTAAGCCGAACGCGGGTATACGATTCCTGGTCCATCAGAGGAAATCTTTCGGGTTGGAAGTTTTCTTAAATTTCCTGGGTGTATCATATTGAAAACAATTTTATGAATTGGTGTTGGCGGAAAACTATCAATTCATAACTGTAGCAATACCAAAGGCTAAGTTGCGAACAAAACTTAAGGGAGATCAAATGCGTAGCAATGGCAAAACAGGTTGAAATTATGATGTAATTGTTTTACCGTAACTCGTTACGTTAATATGATTTTGACTGTTCTGATACTTACAATTTTTTCGATACGGAATGTCAGTTGTAGTTGGCATTGTTGTTGTCGTCGGAGGACTCGTTGGTGTTGTCGTGGTTGATGGAATATCTGAAATGTGCAATGAACAAACAATTATGAAATGAAAATAAAATATTAGTGATGCAAGGCACAGGTCATTTTTCCTATATTTCTGTTTTCGTGTTAGTTAGTTAGTTAGATAGTTACGAAAACCAGTTACCGAGATACCGAAAGTGGAAACTTACAGCTCTAATAATACACAAACAGTGCGTACAAGTCTTCAAAGCATATTACCGTGCGTTCAATTTTAACATAGTCATAGATGTCTCGTAATAAATGCACTGTGCAATGGTTCATTTTACATGCATTATCACTGCTGCATGCTGAGAATGCTAAAATAGATTGAATATTTTTGATCAAATAGTGTATAAGCCGACTAATTTCTTAGATGGCGCATATTGCCTCTAGTTCTTTATAAAGTGATTTTAATTGAGAAATATATACTGATAATATTGATATATATTTGTTTTGGGTTTCATTTTGGTTTTGGGGTCTTCCTTAGCTCATTCGGCAAAGGCGCAGCTACAACGCAACACCATGCAGGAGGTCGCTGGGTTTGATTCCCGTTCTGGTCTAGGCATTTTTCGTTAAGGAAAAATATCTCGACTCCCCAGGTATAGGATATGATTGACTTACCACACAACCATACTAATGAAAAAATGGTACCTGGCATCGAAAACTCATAATTGATAACTTCGAAAGTGCATTTAGAAAACTAAGTTTAGAGCAAGCAATAAGCTTGAAAAGCTATGAAAGAAGAAGATGGTGTTGGGTTTTTATACAGAGTGAAAACTTTGATTTAAACTATGAACATATCAGTAAATCAGTTATGTCATTTTTTTTTTGCATTTCCGTTCGAGTATTAAGCGACAATGACGGGCAACTATAGAAAGTGGCATGTCTCATATGTATCAGTGGTTATACTCAAATGCTTCAAATGAGGTTCGATAAAACCATGTTTTCAATGTTCATAACTTTCTGGTAACTAGAAAATTTCAACTTCAAGATAGTTTTGTATAGCTCGACTTGTTCCCCTTGATATCCAATACTCTTTAGTAACAGCTATCTGAATATCTTTAGAAAGCAACGCAAGACAGTCGTTCGTTCCCTTAGCCTCAAGGGATATTCAGTCACTGAATGAAAATTTAGAAAATTTATTTATTTATTCATTCGTCAATCACCGTCAATCACTACATAATATCATTTACATTTTAGCTTACATTCTATGATTTCGCAGATTTTTGAAATATTTTATCAATTTTGTCTTAGGCATATTTAGATCAATTTTTTTTTTTTTTTTTAATTTTTTGATTTAGATCAATCATTTCACAATGCTGATTGTAAGCTGATTGATTTAGCGGTCCAAATTTAGCGTAGTTCGTACGATGACGATCCAACACGAATAAATTTCTATTGCGTAATTGTCGAGTAGGAGCATAAAAATTTAATTTTTATAATATATCACTTGAGTCACTACGTTGCGAAATGATGTCATTTACGAATGAAACCATAGCATATTCCCGACGCTCTTTCAAGGTTTGAATGTTGATAAGCATGCAACGTGCTTCATATGATGGAAGAGGGAACACTGTCCACCCTAACTTACGCAGCGCATATAATAAAAACTGCTTTTGGATTGACTCTATTCGTTCTTGATGTTTTTTCATATATGTTAGTTATTCGTTTTAACCCATCTATCTAGACGGTCAAAGATAATTTTCTTGATCAGTTTTCGAAGAAAAGATAACATCGCAATAAGTTGCAATCGGTCGCGGGTTTATCAAGTTTGTGAATGGTAATAATTCTCACCCGTCTCTAATCCTTCGGTACAATGTTGAGTGTAAGAATCTGATTTAACAAATTCAACCTGTGCTTCTTAACAAAGTTTGGGAGGTTCTCAAGGAATTTGAACTTGCTGGCATGCGGAACCGAGCATGATAGAGCCCGACTAAGTAGCAGTGTAACGATCGACGGAGATGAATACGAGGTAGTCGAATACTGCGACGAAGTGTACCCTGTAAAAAAAACGCAAATAAGACAGGTAGTTCTCTACGGGCATGACACGTGGACAATGCTTGACGAGGACTTCCGACCACTTGGAGGCGGAGGATGAACCATGCGGTCACGAACTCACTAACGAACCCAGTAGTCTTAAGATGAGCGCATACGCTCGGCAAGACACGTTGCGAGAATGCAGGACAACCATCCTACGAAAATGGTGTTCGATGGGAATCTTCTTGACACAAGACGACGAGGGGCACAACAATCAAGATGGTGAGACCATGTGGAGCAAAATCTAGGGAGTACAAGTTGCTCTTGGGATAGGAGAAGAGTAGCCATGAACCGAGAATGTTGGATGGATATGCCAAGAAAATAAGATAAACAAGTTCGCGCTCGTGAACCGCTTATTCAACGAACCTCCCAGGCATTCCACTTATACGGAAAAGCTTAAACGCGTCGGATGTTTTACGATAAACCTTGGTGGATTGCTGATCCCATCATGAAACAGGAGGTTTCCTGCGAAACAACGTTCCTGGAACAGGTAGAGTTTGAGTATGAAGCGTCTTTTCCACGCTCAGGTTAGTACAGCGCCGAGCTAAGGATCGTCTTGGTCTCAAGACCAAAGCACGGTGATCGGTTTTTTTTTTGTATCGGAGGCAAGCGGTGGTGATAAATTTACATTCACCAACTACGAAATATTGTGGCCCGTACACCACCACGTTTAGGTACAGTTCAAGCGAACGCTAGGAATAGAAAGCAGGAAAAGAAACATATCGCCCTATTTTTGCCGACAGTTCCTAACAGTTTAGAAATTGCGTGTGACTGTATTTGGTAACTTGATCAAACATGCACTTATCGGATAGTCTTCTGTTATAAATTGTAAGTATCCATTTTTATTATATGATTCCATTTAATAAACATTATTTATATATATATATATATATATATATATATATATATATATATATATATATATATATATATATATATATATATATATATATATATATATATATATATATATATATATATATTATATATATATATATATATATATATATATATATATATATATATATATATATATATATATATATATATATATATATATATATATATATATATATATATATATATATATATATATATATATATATATATATATATATATATATATATATATATATATATATATATATATATATATATATATATATATATATATATATATATATATATATATATATATATATATATATATATATATATATATATATATATATATATATATATATATATATATATATATATATATATATATATATATATATATATATATATATATATATATATATATATATATATATATATATATATATATATATATATATATATATATATATATATATATATATATATATATATATATATATATATATATATATATATATATATATATATATATAAAAAAAAAATATATATATATATATATATATATATATATATATATATATATATATATATATATATATATATATATATATATATATATATATATATATATATAGATGGACGGCGAACAACTAATAAGGAGAAAAGTCGAGTATTCCCAAAAATGAGAACACGTGGTTTATAGACCATAACATAGCTCTCAAAACGGTTAATAAATTTATTAGAATAACTTCTGATTGATGGGGACGCATGGTTGGCAAGTTCCTTTAAGTTATGAAAACGCGTAGTAGGATAGCCAGCAAAACCTAAAAACATAGCATTTTTGAAACACTTATCTCCGAAACTAAAATACAAACATCGCCAATTTTTTGATATATTATGTAGAAATATTCAATCTTTCAAGAAAAAATATAAATATGAGGGAACTGTTTGGTCCCGAGACCGTGGAAACCTTAAAAAACTAAAAGAATCCATGTTTTCATAATCAATGTTGCAGTAAAGGAGAATTTTTCTATTTCTTAGTAAAAGTGTGTTTAATAACCATTTATTTGTTACTAACCATTTATTTGCAATTTTTAATGATTAAATTGACTAAGTGGTTCGAAAGTTATGGTATTTTGAAAAAGCTTTTTTAAAAAAAGTCAATTTTTTGGACCACCATAACGCAGAAACGGCCACCCTAATAAAGAAATAAAAAAAAAAAAAACTACCAAATATTATTTTTAGGAGAGAGAAAAACAAAAAATTATCTTCTATGTATCACTGACCTGCTGCAGCCAGACGTCGAGTGTGCTGCTGCTGCCGAGCGACGATGTGTGGCCGGGTGTACCGGGTGTAACTTTACTTTTTCAAAAATATTTTTTTTTTTCAAAAAAATCACTCTGCCGATTTTTGTCATCGGTTTCGTTCATTCCATCGTTCTCTCGTGTGTGTGGTTCACTGCACTGCGTAGTCGAGCCAATAGTCCATTGTATGTGGAGTTGAAATTGCCACATTCACGTTGTAGGTTCACTGTCTGTTTCTCTCCCTGTTTCTTGATGTGGAAGACCTCCACGATCATCCTTACACCCAGGTTTTCGATCCGTTCTAGTACAGCTGTTTTTTTCGTAGTTGAATACGTGTCCTTCCTCCATCGTGTGAACAGCTAAGCTTGATTTTGGATTCCTTTTTGACGTAGGACTTACGTCTCTCTTTTCAATTCCTGTATAGGGGCGCCGTTCTAAAATTTCTGAAATCGCAAGCGTTATGCGGGTTTGGAGACTTTGAACGATAATATCTCCTCTCTGGCCCACAGAAATTTTACTATAAGTATTTCATTCGCAAGGTACAACATCAAAGCTGAATCCCTGTTGCAAACGTAGTTCATATCGTTTGTTTAAACTAATTAAAATGTACTTAAAAGAAAAATGTCTAAACGCACAAAGCTATTGGTCGAAAATGACATCATGTTTGCGCCTCGCTCTGATTGAGATACTGCCACAGTTACCGTGGTAGTGATTATTAAACTTTCGGTGACGTCCGACCAACCATCAGTTCTCGCTGTGCATCCGTGTGTGACAGACGTGTTTGGCGAGCACGTTGGTAGAAAACGCCGCCCTTGAACACAAGAAGACCAGACCAAGATCAATCATCCACGTCACCTGTACCTAGCCATCCGCAACGACGAGGAGCTGAACAAACTTTTCTCCGGTGTGACCATTTCACAGAGTGGTGTCGTGCAGCCAAAGAAGGCCGAAGAAAAGAGTTCAATCGCGGAGCATGTTATCAACTAAAATCCGCCCTTTTCAGGACGATCAAAGCAAGTTGCCATCTAAATAGTATGTTTGATTGAAATTTCTCCTAAGCTCATCGAAATTTTCATTGGCGTTGAAAAAGCCGCGTCCCGGAGAAAATGGCCAATCATCATCTCGTCGTAGGTCACCCGTCGTTCATTGCCATGAAGTGAGGGTTCGATTCCCGCTCCAGCCTGTGGAACTTTTTGCAAAACGAAAATGTGAAAACTGGTCCACTTGGTGTTAGGTTGAGTTATTCGTTATAATTCGTTCTATGTTCAATGTTAGGCGGTACAAATTCGAGATCAAGACGGTGTAAATGTTTATTTTTATTGTAGTATTACGTGCTGCCAAACACACAGGCCGTCCTGCAGCCCAAGAAGACCGAGAATAAAATTTCAATCACAAACCATGTTTCCTCCGTAAACCTCTAAAATCCGTTCTTTTCAGGACGACCAAATCAATTTGCCAACTAAAGAAGAGTATGTTTCATTGAAATTACTCTTGAGCTCATTGAAATTTTCATTACCACGCATCGGCTCAACATGGCTTTGCTTGTAAAGCAACGTCTCGGAGAAAATAGCCAACATTTTTTATTAGTATCGATATATAAATCTCTATTTGCCATGTTAACACTAGCCATCATGTGGACATTCAATAAACGAAATATTAACAGTAAATTCAAGCCGAACTGCATCACAGCTGACCGATTATGTGTAAACATATTCAGTGTACAGGGAGGGTTAGTTTCGTTGTAGTTCCTAGTTGTACATAGGTACATAATGGATTAGTTGCAGATAATAAATTAGGTCAGTTGCTGGTAGTTATCAAATGTGAGCTCTTACTTTTCTGGCCAACATTCACTAACTCTAATTATTTTGCAGTTTTAGAAGCAAGTGTGTTCATATCTCAGGGGTTTTTAGGCTCTGATAAGGGCCGTTTTTCTGTTGCCTGAGTTGAGAAAATGCGAATTTAACCACCGAAAACCCTGTCGCGCTAATGAAAACTAATGATTTCATTTCCACGCTGATGTCTGGCGTAACAACTGAGGCCCGTCCCCTTTTGTATAATTTGATTCGCATTTCCTTCGTTAATACCCCCTTTCTGTCACGTTATGGTACCCGATGTCATTATACAAAACTGACCCGGCATGGCGAGCAGCTATTAGTAATACATATCAACTCTAAGCAGCAGCACACTCTACTACCTAGCAGCAGGAGTGTGACAATAAGAGGACCAGAATTATTCACGTTACCTGCTGCTAGCCATTCGCAACGACGAGGAGCTGAATAAACTTTCCTCCGGTTTGACCATTTCACAGGGTGGTATCCTGCCAAACGTCCTGCAGCTCAAGAAGACTGAGAAGAAAATTTCAATCGCGAACCATGTTCCCTACGTAATCAACTAAAATCCGTCCTTTTCAGGACGATCAAATCAAGTTGCCAATTAAAGAGTTGTTTGATTGAAATTTCTTTTGACCTCATCGAAATTTTCATTACCACGCACCGGCTCAACATGGCGTTTTAAAAGCGCATTCCGGAGAAAATGGCCAAATCAATCGCCCACATCATCTTCGTGGTCAAGTGGTTAGTGGCGTCACCCGTCGTTCAAGTGGTTGCCATGAAGTTGAGATTTCGATTCCCGCTCCAGCCTGTGGAACTTTTTGCAAAACGAAAATGGCCAAACTGGTCCACTGGGTGTTAGGTTAAGTTGTTCGTAATTCGCTCTACACCCAACATAAAAAAGCAAAATTGTAATACAATTTCGCATGATTTTGTTTTTTTTTGGGGGGGGGGGGGAGGGGGGGAAAAAAATAAATTGGGGGGGGGGAAAAAAAAAAAAGATTGGTGGTGAAATGAATGGGGGGGGGGGGGGGGGGGGGGGGGGGGGGGGGGGAGGGGAGCCTGAAAGTCGGACTCACAAAAATAAAATGAGAAATTCCGAAACCGAGATTTGAACCCTGGCTGTCAACGTGGCGACCCTTGATGTCAAACATTCAGTCACTTTGACAAACTATGAGCGTTGTAATAGATACCTTACATGTGGTTTGCTTGGCGAGGAATTCAGAGTACAGCATTGAAGCAAATGGATATAATATATATAAAGATATAAAGAGAGCGAGCTCGGAGAGAATCTCTCAATTGTAGATTCGCCCTGATGAAAAAAGAAACCCTAGATATTTTCCACCAAGCAGTTTGCAACCTGTCTCTATCACACACTTGCATGGCTTTGTTTATTTCATAAAACGCTTTGTCGATGATCAGTGAGAACAAAAATAGAACACTTGACGGCGGCATTACAACAGTGGCCAATAGCGTTGCCGCATTTTGTGCTATCGACTCATCGATATTGTATATTAATATGTTGATGATTATTGAGTAAGGACACTACAGCGATAAATTTGTTTCAAGCTATTTGTGCTGGCGTGTCGCTTGCACATACGTGCACAGCTTCATTTGTACCATAAAACGCTTTGTGGATCAAAATGGGCAAAATTGCCTTTTCTGAATCATGCGGATTTCTCAAGATATGATTTCAAAAAATGCAATTGCATTTTTTGCCACCTTTTCAACTTTTGGGTGTATGTTCCATCTTCAGTCTGTACAATCTCGAGTTGAAGACGGTGTAAATGCCTATTTTTGTAGTAGTATCACGTGCCGCCAAACACTCAGGCTGTCCTGTAGCCCAAGAAGACTGAGAAGAACATTTCAATTGCAAACCATGTTCCCTCCGTAAACACAGGATCCATTTAACACTTACAAGCACATTGGACATTAAATTTTAACAAACAAAATATCATTATCAGGCAATTCGAGCCGAACTGCAGTTTCTATAAATTCGTGGAGAACCAATAGCGGAAGAAGAGCCGGATCCTCACACACCAATAGCAGGGTTTCATGGTTCCTTAGACTGAATAAAATATAGTAGAAATTTATCAATTCGATGACACCAATTTCTTCACATCAGCAAGCAGTCATACGTCAACTTAGCAGTTATGTCACTGACATAACTCACCCTTTCATTTTTTTTGGCATCGTTCTTGTGTTCTGCAATCCTCACCTCCAACATACGTTTTGTCTGTCCTATGTATACTTTGCCATCATCAGTAACACACGGTATCGAGTTTACCACGATCTTTTGTTTCCCTGGTGGAATCGGGTCTTTCATTTTGCTGATCATTTTGTATTTTATTTTATTTTATGGCCGAGAAGCTAGGATTATATTATTATTGCGCAATATTTTCCGTAACTTTTCACTCAGGCATGGTACGTACGGCGTTAGAACATATTTCAACGATTGATCGGATTCACGTTCTGACTCCAGTGTATTGTAATATTTATGCACGCGTTGTTTTTTAAATCTGCTAACGAACCATCGAGGGTAGTTGTTTGTTATTAAAATGTCCGTTGCCTGTTTTAGTGCCTCGTCACGTTTGTTTCCTACTGTTAGCTTAATTGCACATATTCACGGTGATTAAACCCAGTTATTAAATGGATTCTTTTAGTTTTTTTTAAGGTTTCCATGGTCTCGGGACCAAAGAGCACCCCCGTTTTTATATTTTTTCTTGAAAGATTGGTCATTTTTACATAGCATATCAAAAAAATTGGCGATGTATGTATTTTAGTTTTTGAGAATTTTTTTTTAAAAAAATGCTATGTTTTTAGGTTTTGCTGACTATCCTACTACGCGTCTTCATAACTTGAAGGAACTTGTCAACCATGCGTCCCTATCAATCAGAAGTTATTTTTATAAGTTCATTTAGCTGTTTTCCATCATATAATGGAAGTCAACATAATGCATTTATTTTCAAATTTGTTTTTACTATACACAATGACTATATAAATTATTTCTTTCGATTATTTTACAGTTTCCCACATGTTTCATCGCTGGAGAACGGGAATTTTTTTTACGATAAGATATATTTCACCTTAAGGTTTAAAACAAAGATGTGATTGGGTATCTGAAACTTGTTTCACGCGAGCATAGCGGGTTTTCAATTTATTTTTCATTGTTTCAAGCTCTGAATATTATTCGTATTTTAGAATCTTTGGTGGTCCATATATGTAGTTCATTTGTCGTAGTTATGAGATGGTCTTGTAAACTTGCTTTTGCTGCATTGCGTTTCAATACTCCTCCCAAAGCGTCGCATGGACCTTTGACATGTTGCGAAAAAAATTCCATTCCGCATTAAGACCGAAATCTTTTTGCATTTGGCATGAATAAAAAGCTGTCATTTTATTTTTGTATTGGCTTCCCGATCCATCAGAGAAAAAGTGATTTTTAAACGAACTGCAACATTATTGTGTTTTGTGATTTCAGCTATAGCCATAAAGCTTGATAATTTTAAATCTGCAGAATCATCCTTGTAATATATAGCAAAAGGATGGATAGTGTATTTTGCATTTCTCCAATGAAATTCTTGAACTGCATCTTGTACAACGAAAGAAAAAAAATCAGAAAAATCACAAATTCGGCAATTAAGTTATGCGGTGATAAATCATAAGTTTTCTCTCAAAATGTATCTAAAAATTCTTATATTTCCATTTCCACCAGATCATTATAGCAACGATCTGTTTAACGCCCCTGCTTGAATTGCAGGGATTCAACATGATTTTCACTAAGAAGAGAAATTAGTTTTTCTCTGACTTGACCAAGTTTTTCCGTGCCTGGACAAATATCACATGTGTTTAAATAACATTTGTCATTGGGATTATTACACACTATTTTGAGAAATAAATCATGACTTGAAATCACGTGGAAGTAATTTTTGGTTTGATATGGTCTTATAAATCAATTTTACATTTTGGTGGTAGATGCATACACACACAGTATGCGTACCACTCGTACCAGCCAGGATGCAATGTTTAGGCCGGTTGATCGCGAACATGGAAAACCCAATTTTTATTTTGGGAAACTGCTCTTTAAAAATGGCATAAGCCTCTTGAAAATTGCACAAGACTAATCTGCGTTGCACGAAAACGTTACCTTCTTCATTAGTACTAGTAACATAATCTCTTTTTCCTATCATTGTTTTTCTTATTGTTTCTAAAAGTTGCAGCCTGATAACCTGAATAACATACATCGATTTAAGATGATTGTATATACCCGGAAGCTAGAGAAAAAAGGTTTTAAAAAAATGTTTCACGAGGCAGTTGACCAGATCATATGCACCATATATTTTAAAAAAATGTATTGACGGAGAACCACTAAAGGGAGGGAAAGTCGAGTATTCCCAAAAATTGAGAACACGTGGTTTATGGACCATCACTTAGCTCTCAAAAAGCTAAATGAACTAATATAAATAACTTATAATTGATGGAGGCGCATGGTTGGCAAGTTCCTTCAAGTAATGAAATCGCGTAGTAGGATAGTCAGCAAAACCTTAAAACATAGCATTTTTGAAAAAACTTATCTCTAAATCCCCAATTTTTTTTAGCAATAAACGAAATTCTGAGCGACATGAATCTCTGTCGCAAGTGTTTTTGCTGGAAGCAGTAGCAAGCAGTACAAGAATGCCATGCTATGACGCAATGAAACATTTATAATATTATGGAAATGATATCAAAATACAGTACATTTACCATTGGTGGTGGCGAGTAACCCTATAAATTACACCGTATATTTGACTTGGTTGAGGTGCCTATACTTTGATGTGACATCTTTTTTAATTTTTTGCTGTGAAATTAGGGTGGATGGATGGTACTATCCACCATTATCTAGGAGACCCACTGCACTTATTGGTCTGATCTGATGAGCGGGGTAAAGATATGAATGTTTATGTATTTCTCCATGATGCTCACTTAAAATGCATGTCGAACTTAAATCTAACTCGTGTCGACACTTCGAATAAAGGGTGCTACCATATTCGCACTGTTAAATGGCTTGTGCTTGGAGGACATGAACTCTATTATAATTTACAAATCAAGTTTCATCCCAGGGAAGTATAAATATGAATGAAACAAACACAAATATGCATGTGCAAGGAAATAGAGTCGTATAAATGAAAGCTTCTGCTAGTAGATTGCTCCCGATGTTGGAGCACAGAGAAACGTTTCCTTCCTGCCATGTTTTGTATACTTTTGTACAAACAGCGGCATCTGCAGCAGCAATAGAAATAGCTCTACGATATTTTCTCGTTGTATTCCCTTTTATAGCATCTCACGCATAACCGAGGTTGAGAGCATATTTCGACTACAATGTGAGACAAGAACTAGAACCAGTGCCGCAAAGCTAAAGTACATAGTTTTCCGTGTCATGAGGGGTCTATGAAAGGCTTGTTTGGGAAACATTTTAGAGAGCTATTTTGTCCTCTGCTGGTTCCCTCGATTTCAATCACCAGCTGAGAATAAATTACTGGAGTTGTGTGAATGATTTTATTTGATATTAAACAATTTCACCAGCAATCAGAACAGTTATACTACAACAAAAGTCATGTACCGAAGTAGTGACTCGTACTAAGAGGATAAATGATTGGTGCACGATCGCTAGAATCAACTTAAATGTGTGTCATAAATCCCCATTCATGTCTCACATGCAAGAAGTCTTTTTACGGAAATGTAAGAAACTATTGATGTTTATGAGTCGAATTTGACAATATTTCGAGTTAATATCAATGACAGTGTAAGATTAATTCCTGCACCATTATATTCATATGTTCAAATTGTAGCCTATTTTGAACGGTAGAATTGAAATGGTGCAATAGTGGCAACATGAAACTAGAAAGGGGAAGCTCTTTATGTATGTACTTACGATACACTTTGATTGATCCATCTGTTTCGCCTAGGGAGTTTTTGACCACACATTTATATGTGCCGAAGTCACCAATGTCGATTTCCTTTATCGTTAGCTTCATCACCACCTTGTAATTGCTAGCTTCGTGCAATGTTGGTTCGAACCGTCTTCCTGGAATGAGAAAACCGATAAGGAGAATGTTACCATTTGGTTTGATATTTGCCAAGCAATCGTTATGGTTCATTCAGTTAGAGTGACAAGGCATTTCTGTTTTAGAATTGAACATGTCACATTACAGTGACAAGCAGCAAAGAATTATATATTGCAGGAGCTCAATTCAGAATTTCAGAACTCAAGCAATACATTCGGCATTTCAATTTACTGAGATTCAGTGAATAAATTGCTGAGATTCGGCTAGCAAATTAAAATTTTACCGATACTCAGCTATCAAACAAACATTTAACAGGAATATCAGCAAAAGTAACTGCCAAGTTGATCGGTTGTTGGACATTCTGCCGAGTCAAATTGAGTGTGTATCTCTGTAAATTTGAAAAGAAATATAAAAACACTGATTAATTTAATCTTACTCCAGATAATGAAAAAAGCATGATGAGGGTGCAGTTAACCCTTCTTAAATTATGATATAAATCTTATGTTGACCAAGGTGAAGATTGTGAATGTTATGTAAGTAAATGTGAAGGATAACTTTAATTCAATGCTGACTACCTGATGGAGCCGAATGTCATCGTATCAATTTTTATTAGACTAAATGATTCATTATGTCGAAAGATATAATCAATAAGAGAGTAGGTCAAATGAGAATGCCTTATACAATGTAAATCAATTAAATTAGGATTGAAACCCAGACTATACTTTTTGCTTTAGTGGGTGTATTCTATAAAAATGGAACGCATATATTCATTCACCAAAATTAAACCGATCAGATTTTATTGAAATTGTCAGGGAATGAAGAACTATTAATGAGTAGTTTACAACATTTATTTACTCAATTTCATCTCCTAACCCGAATGCCCGCACCTTCCTTCTCACTATGAGCCGGGACCAACGGCTTTACTTCCCTTCCGAAGGAAGACGTGACCAGATTTTTTCGCCTCAGAAAAACCACCGACGTCGACTGGGATTGAACCCAGACCCACTGGGGTGCCAAGTAGCAGTCACGCTTACCACTACACCACCGACGCCGGCAGTGGCAGGGTGCTAGATCAGGCCAAAACAGAGTTGATCCTTTGTGCTTCCTTATGAATGGCAGGAGACGCTTCTTAGTGATCTCTTCCATGTAAATCACAACGTTGATTGTTCCGGAAGGGAGCGCTTATTTCACCACATCCGGCAATCGCCTGCCAGATCAGGAACTTCTTTGCAAATACATTTGCTCAAATTCAATAATTTATTCTTTTGAACATCATCCGGAAAATTGAACTTAGACTTGGCAACGAAATAGAAAGCCCATTTGCCCAGAAAGTTGACGAAACTCGGCCTTAACGTAAGTTTCGTCATCCATCACGATGCAACACGATTTGGTGAGCAACTTCGTGTAATGTTACGGGTTTTGCAGTGATGTTTTGCTTTTCATTCCTGTTTGGAGCTTTTTGCACCTTGTAAACATGTAACCCAGTTCGCATCATGGTTTTCTGCACAAAATTTACTGACACCTAGTCTTTTTAGCGACATTTTGAATCTACCTGTTTGGACGGTTCTTACACTGTTGCACCACTTTTTTAACCATTTTACTGTCCATTGGACCACTTTCACGATCACTCGCTTCCTTCCTTGAGGCACTCAGACGCACCTTGAAGGTTTTTATCACACGAGACACATTAGTAATTGGAATTCCAAGCGTTTTAGCGATCCATCAGTGGGACGCCTGTGGATTTTGATTGTAAGTGTACAACATTTTTTCACGAACAATTTCTTGTGACGACATGACTGAAACTACCATATGAATAATTATGAAACTGTAAACAAATACACTATTTTTGTAGAATGCTTTCCCTTTTTTCAAAGTGGCATCAATCGGTTGCAGCAATCATGAAATCGGCGATGGAAACACAAGTGGCTGATTAAATTTATTATAATGCGAACGTGTAATATTATCATGGTTTTGACCTTAAAGATACTTGGTACTTTTAGGAAAGCTATTGGAGAAAAGGCTGTCTTGGTGTGATTTAAGTTATTCGGGATTCACTCACTTGGTGTTAGCCGTAGGATATGTCCGATGCTTTGAACTCAAGATTCAGAAATACAGGTAAATACTGTCAAAATCCATGCAATATGTTTATTTTTAGATTGGAAATATATGTCTGCTGCCATTTTGTAACCGAAGCTTCTGATTTCGGAAGGAGTGTGAAACAATGTCAAATAATTTTCAATGGTTTGAAGGTCGGGTCCAAGCGTCGGTTGTGTCAAAACTATGTGGCGCACTATTTTGTTTTCGGCCATAGCGCGTTATCTATCTATAAATCAGTGGCACGAGTGATCAGCTAGCGTAGAAAAAAAAATCTGCTTCCCGGTGGGCTGTGCTGATACGTCGAGTGTGGAGGCCCGGTGGTGGGATCATGATGATTCATGATCCATACTATTGGTATTCCATACTCGCCGTATCATCAAATCTTGGAACAAATAAATCACTATCCCATCTAGTAAGTGGCTCCAACAGCGTTTTAGCAGTTGGTATAAATTTATATTCTCAATAAACCCTCATAAATTTGTAAAGTCGGTCTCAATTGGCTTTCAAGCATTTTTGAAAATTTCCTTGTATTCCCAGTAAAACACCGCCATCACATTTTGTGAGTGACCCTATTAGCCTCCTAAATGTTGGTTTGAATCGTTACAATTCGGAAATCGGTACTAATATTAAAATATTTCACTAGACGCATATATCAAAAATATTATCGCATTTCTTAGCTAGGTGTATCCTGATCCAACGAACCCTAAGATATTAATAAAATCTTCCCTTGTGACCTTTGAAGATACGCAGAGGTAAACACGGTCCTAAAAACGAAACAAAGGTTACACAAGTACTCCTTTCCCATTCTCATCTTATTGCAAGTGCGTTGCTCATTGAAAACTTGTATAATGAGAACGGATGGCCAGTTCCAGCCCATTCATTCATTGTAGAATTTTAGTTATCCTGATGAATCATGGAGTAGCTTCCATTTGATTTGTGCATTCAGCCTAAGCCAAGCTAAATTTTGAGTTCATAGATTGATGATTGAATATGCTTGCATAATAAGTTATTCAGAGAACAGAAGTTATGATAAACGTTCTTTTGTTCTTGAAACCTGTCCACATTAAATTTCGGACACTTCAGTGTAGTTTTTTTTTAATGATTTCACGGATCGCTGTAAAGTTTCAACTATATGACAGCTGAAAATCTCCACTTTAGCTTTAGCTTCCGGATCTGCATTTTATACCGCAATGCAAAGAACGCCATTGCTGAGTATTTCTGGACGAAGAAGGTGTCTAAATTTCCCAAGAAGTATTTGGTTTGGCAGGCCATATGTAACTGTGGTTGAAAGTCCAAAAGTTTCATATCTATCAGCACTATCAACAAGGATATGTGTCTGTAAACAATCTAACACCCATTGGCCGGCAATGGTATTATGGAAGAAATCTGTTTACAGCAATCCATTAAGTGACGATTGAGAGCAGCTTTAATCCGGGAGTTAGAAAGTGATAGCTCTACTGCAGATCCAGCAAACCATTTCAAAATTTCTGGAGAGTCACGCCCATTCTGAGATTACTTTCACATACAATAAGCCCCGCATGTAAACATTTGAATAAACGAACTGCAACACACTTCCAGATTTGAAAATTTAAAACTTCCAAACCAGGCACGCATTTAGTATTATTTGAATATACACGGAAGAAAAAATTTACCCATTTGAGCAGTTGCGTGTGGGAAGCCAATTTTGGGTATAGTAATGTTAACCGACCCGTTGGGTATAAATAACTTACTTTTTAGAACTTCACCCAAAAGTTAGTTATTTATACACAACGGTACGTTCACAACTATACCCTAAATTGGCTTCCCACACGCAACTGCTCAAATGGGTACTTTTTTTCTTCCGTGTAGGTTTTTGTAATATAATAGATACATCTCACCAATGGTCGCCTCCGGAATAACACTAGCTTGTTCGGTCGAAGAAATTTGAATTTCAAATAATGATTCTTATTTAATGTCATGCATTCATGCGATGCAATAAATGCAATCAGAAATTAAACTAACGTTATTAAACTGCCCGGTAGATTTTTTTTTTGTAAATGTATTTATTTATTCAGACTCAACCGAACCAACTTTACTGAGCCAAGTTAAGGGAAAAGCTTGGAAGACCTTTCGTTCATCTCCTTCAAAGTCATCGTTAACATGGCTCTATCCAAGGTGGTCGGTGATCCCTCGAACTGGCCAGAAGGTGTTGTTGTCCGTGCGTTCGATTATAATAAAAAAAAAACGGTTCTGCTGCATCTCGCTCGAACCAGCCGTGATGTCAACCAAGAACGTTCAACAAGCATGCCAGCGATCACCAACTCCATTCAACATGGAGGATAACCCGGGACGCATTCCAACAGGCCCTATAGGCAGCCCTTATCTTTTCGGCGCAGTCGAGCCATCTGTCATCAGTTCCAGTCCTAGTCGTCCCGGCTCTGTGTTTGAACTCGGAGGCAGGGCTGCCCAGCCTGTATTGTCAGGCAAGTACAATTTTGATTCGGAAGCGGCGCTAACTCAGGATAATTCGGATTTCAGCAACTCATCCGGAAACAACGTTCGAAATCATCAAGTGCCATCGAAGTGCCGACGCAGCTACAGTCCTGTGGCTACGAAGGGAGGCTTTCATTCAGATCCACTCTCAAATGTTGCGTCCACTTTCAGGCACCCACGTTTACCTGCATCTGAAATCCTGCTGTACTATCAGAATGTTGGTGGTTTCAATAGTTCCCTCGCCGAATATCAGCTTGCATGCAGCGATGAATGCTACGATGTTTATGCCTTCACAGAAACCTGGCTTAACAACAACACTTTGTCGAAGCAACTATTCAACGATACCTATTCCTCCTATCGATTCGATCGATCGACTCTGAACAGCAACAAGAACTCCAGTGGATTTTGTTGGCCGTTCGCTCCAGCTTTAAATCTCGTCTACTGAGACCTCCTGAAAATTCGACGGTTGAGCATCTGAAGGTCGTAATATACACACAATGTGATACCCTTTTTATTTGCTTGACCTATGCTCCTCCCGATCGCGTTAACGACAGCAGCCTAATTGACAAACACGTGATTTCTCTGGTTTGGATCATCTCTCAAATGGGAGCTCATGACAGCATCGTCATTTTGGGTGATTTCAATCTCAGCACCATATCGTGGATAAGCGATACTAACGGGTTCAGCTTTCCCGACAAATCGCGTTCGTCGTTCAGACCAGCATCGATTACCTTGCTTGACGCGTACTCCACTGCAAAACTCCGACAAGTGAATGGCATTTTAAATGCAAACAACCGCTTACTTGATCTTTGCTTTATTTTTGAGGAACTGGGACGGAGTTTTTCCATTCTCCAAGCGCCTGAACCGCTCGTCAAAAATTGCAGGCATCATCCACCTCTTCTCGTTAGGCTGGAGATTAAACCTGTGCAACGTTTCAAAGACTACGCCGAAAACGTCTTCTACGACTTCAACAAAGCTGACTTCGAGGGAATGGAAGTCTTCCTTGCTAGAATGGACTGGAATGAGACTCTCGGTAACGGGGATGTACACTTCGCTGTTTCTACTTTGTGTGGCATTTTGCTTTACGCTATCGACCAGTTCGTGCTGAAAAAAATCAACCGAACGCCTGCAAAACCTGCTTGGTCAAATTCCGAACTCAAACACTTGAAACGACTGAAAAGGGCTGCCCTGCGGAAACATAGCAAATATCATACAGATTGTACAAAGGCTTAGTACGAACTTGCCAATAACAACTACAAATGTCTTAACAACTGCTTGGAAAATGCCCATCAGAATCAGCTGCAGGGTCGTCTCAAAGCGAATCCTAAGAGTTTCTGTCGCGAGGTAAACGAGCAACGGAAAGAAACGGGATTGCCTTCTAATATGACGGATGGCGTTTTAGATGCCAACTCAATCGAGGATATCGCCAATTTATGTCACAGTGGTTTCAGCCGGAAAGCAGCTTAAATCGTCTACTGGAACAGGTCCTGACGGCATTCCCTCACTGATCCTGAAACGCTGCCTTAATACTCTTGCGATGCCTTTAGCCAAAATTTTCAATTTGTCATTGTCCTCAGGCGTTTTTCCTGGCTGTTGGAAGGAATCTTTCGTTTTCCTTATTCACAAAAAAGGATGCAAACGAACTGTCGTCAATTACCACGGCATTGCATTGCATTGCATTGTATTGCATTGCATTGCATTGCATTGCATTGCTGCCATCTCTAAACTCTTCGAACTAATTGTTCTGGAAAAGCTGGTTCAGGAATGCTCGCATATGATTTCGCAGGATCAATATGGATTTATGCCAAAGCGATCCACAGCGACTTATCTAACTGCATTTACTTCGTTTATTATTCGTGAGATTGAACTTGGCCATCAAGTACACCGACCTCTCCGCTGCGCTTGATAAAGTGAACCGTGAGATTGTCATTGCGAAATATGACACAATGGGCATCCACGATAATCTTGTTGTTTGGATTCGCTCCTACCTGGCTGGCAGGTCTACGTCTGTAAAGATCGGCCACTATGTTTCATCACCATTTTCCGTTACCTCTGGAGCTCCTTAAGGCAGCCACTTGTGGCCATTCCTTTTTCTACTGTATATGAACGACGTGAACATAATCCTCAAATGCTTCAAGCTCTCATATGCGGACGACCTGAAGCTCTGCTACATAATAAATGGCCGTCATGACGTTCACTTTCTGCAACATGAGTTAGAAGCATTCGACGATTGGTGCAGGCTTAACAGGATAGCACTAAATGTGTCCAAGTGCAAGGTCATATCGTTCGGGCAAAAACTGGTGATGCTTTGCTACGACTACACCATGAAAGGGGCAAAATTGAAGCGTGAAACGACAGTTATGGATCTGGGAGTCATGCTTGACTCCAAATTGACGTTCAAGGATCACATTGCTTACATTGTTTCTAAGGCCTCTTCGCAGCTATGATTTATATTTTGTTTTGCTAAAAGCTTCAAGGACGTGTACTGCCTAAAGGCAATATATTGTTCCTTGGTTCGCCCAATACTGAAATACTCCGCCCTGGTCACCATTCTACCAAATCGTCACCCTGAGGATAGAAGCCATTCAGCGAAGATTTATTCGTTTTGCTTTGCGGCATCTTCGTTGGCGTGACCCACGAAACTTACCAAGCTACGGAAATCGCTACAAGCTTATCAACTTGGAGCTACTGGAAGCAAGGCGTAACGTTGCTATGGCATGTTTCATCGGCGACCTCTTGCAGGGGCACATCGATTGCTCCAAGCTACTAAGTCTTCTTGATATGAATACTGGTCGTCGCAACCTCCGTTTACATGCTTTCTTCAACAACCGGCGATCGAAGACTAACTATGGTGTACATGAACCTGTGTAAAACATGTGCCGCGTTTTCAATAGTGTCTACCACGTATTTAACTTAAACTTTTCCCGTGGACTAAATGAGTGCAATTTTAAGAGCTGTTTGTGTGGATTTAAATTGTAGCTGTCCTTTTATTAAGACACAGTTCATTGTCATTGGGATAAACATTTAATCTGTTAACTTATATTCAAATAAAATAAAATACAGGTATGAAACCGTTTACTCGCGGTCGTCTCGAGGTTAATAGGAATTATAATTTTATGGATGGGTAAATTACGGTGGGAATTTTGAACAATGCTTACTGAACAATAGTTTTCTGATGTCCAGAACTTCAAATTACAATGTATGAATTGGACGTTTTCAATGAGGCAAACAGTCCTCAAAACTTTAACCTAAACATGCAAGATAATCAATAAAACTACAATCTATAATTAATGTTAGTCAAAAACACATAAATAGGTTTCATGAACACCAGATCACGTGCAGCCAAAATGTCTCGAATCGGTACATTGGGTTGTCTACCTCGAGCCCGAAGGGAATAATAAAGCTCAGATCTGACTACACGATACTCAGCACAAAACCAAATAACGTGATCTGCATCCTGGTAACCTTGTCCACATTCGCATAGATTGCTGTCTCCTAGCCCAACACGGAACAAATGATTGTTTAATGAATAATGATTAGACATGAGGCGAGACATCACACGAATGAAGTCTCGACCCACATGCAATCCCCTGAACCAACATTGTTTCGATACCTTGGGATGATAGAAGGTTGCCATCGCCCCAAATCTCCCTTACTCAATTTATACTGCAAGCTAACGAGTGATATCTGACAAAAAATAGGGAAAAAATCGTGGAAGGCGATTTGTCGGTCGTAAATATCGCTTTCTATAGCGCCCACCCTTGCAAGCGAGTCCGCTTGCTCATTGTCTGGAATCGAACAATGCGAAGGGGTCCACACAAACATGATTATAAAAAAACGTGAAGATAAAGCACTAAGAATACCTTTTATTTTCATAAGAAAATAAGAGGTGTGCCCTACTGGCCTCAATGAGCGAATAGCCTCTACAGAACTAAGACTATCCGTGAAAATGAATTATTGATCCGGTGTAAGGGAGGTAACGGTTTCTAATGAAAAATGAATTGCCGCCAATTCAGCGAGAAAAACGGAATAATTTGCATTGTATACACCAAAGCCAACGGACTCCTCTATCAAAGACCCGTCAGTGAAAAACATTTTAGTTGAATCAACTTGGCCAAACTTTGCAGCAAATATAACCGGAGCAATCATAGGACGATGATGCTCTGGGATTCCACGAAGCTCCTGCTTCATGGATAAATCAAAATGAACCGAATTGCCAAAGTCGAAAAAGCAAACACGATTGGGAATATTCAGCGAAGGGCTGACATCCTGTGTTATGTACAAATGGTACAAAGTCATGAAGCGCGTTTGAGGGTTCAATTCAAGAAGCTTCTCAAAGTTTTCGATCACCTGGGGGTTCATAACTTCACACCTGATGCGGAGCCGGAGAGACAATCCTGTAAACCGATCCGAGAGTGGCAACATGCCAGCCAGCACTTCAAGACTCATCGTATGGGTTGAGTGCATGCAACCTAACGCGATACGAAGACACCCATATTGAATACGTTCCAGTTTAATGATGTGCAACCGAGCCGCTGACTGAAAACAAAAACTACCATATTGTATGACCGACAAAATCGTTGTTCGGTACAACGTTAGAAGATTTTGCGGATGTGCTCATCACCAGGTTCCAGTGATTGTTCGAAGCAAGTTTATCCTTTGCTGGTACTTACGCTTAAGATACTCTATGTGGGATATACAGGTGCACTTTGAATCGAACCAGTTCCCAACACATTTAAATGACTTAGAATGAGTTATCGGTGTACCCCAAATTTGAAGCTTCGGTTGTGCTGGGTTATGCTTCCTAAAAAAAAAAACCAACTCAGTTTTTTTCCGTTGAGAATTCGATACCTTGCTCGAAAGCCCAAGCAGACAAAATGTCTAAGGTATCCTGAAAGGGTCGTTACAGATCGACCCCATTGGGTCCCGTGACAGACACTACGCCGTAATCTGCAAGTTGTCTCAACGTACAGTTGTCACTTAGACAACCATCAATGTCTTTGACATAAAAGTTATACAAAAGGTGGCGTAAACAGGATCCCTTGGGGAGACCCATGTAGCTAAATCGGGAAGCTGTAGAGGTTCCATGAGAAAAGCTCATATGTTTCTCTGACAGCAAATTGTACAAAAAATTATTCATTAATGGAGAAAAGCCACCAGCATGCAGTTTATCTGAAAGAACTTCCACAGATACGGAATCAAAAGCACCCTTGGTATCCAAGAATAGGGAAGCCATTTGCTCTTTTTTAGCAAAAGCTAACTGAATATCTGTGGAAAGCAACGCGAGACAGTCTTTCGTTCCCTAACCCCTACGGAAACCATATTGATGATCTGAAAGAAGGTTGTTCGTCTTAACCCATTTGTCCAGGCGGAAGAGGATCATTTTCTCCAACGGCTTTCGAATACAAGAAAGCATCGCGATGGGTCGATAAGAGTTGTGGTCGGACGTGGGTTTACCAGGTTTTTGAATGGCAATTACTCTCACCCGTCTTCAATCATCCGGTAGAATATTAAATTCCAGAAACTGATTAAATAAGTTCAACATGAGCCTCTTGGAGACGTCCGAGAGGTTTTTAAACAAGTTGGACTTGATCCTATCAGCCCCTCGAGCCGTATTGCCACACGAAAGGAGTGCGAGTTCTACCATTGAAAAAGGGTTGGCTAATCTCATCTATCGAATCGAATGGTATCACGAGGAATGATCCGTGCCGGCACAGAATCTGGACAAACTTTTCACGCGAATGGTCCGAGTACTCCTCGCTCTCGTTGTACGTAGTTCGGTTAAGCAGTCTTCACGTCGTATTCCAAAAGTGTTCATCGACGTTTTACGCGATAGCCCGTTTACGAATTGTTGCCAGTAACCGCGTTTCTTGGCCTTGATGAGGCTCTTAAGTTCACGTTCGAGAACCGTGTATACTTCGAAGTGCTCAAGTGTTCCACGTCTACGGAAAACTTTAAACGCGTCGGACTTTTTACGATAAACCTCGGTGCATTGTTGATCCCACCATGGAGAAGGAGGTTTTCTGCGAAATGACGTTCCTGGAACTGGTCGAGTTTGAGCTTGAAGCGCGCATTCAAAAATCAGGTTTTAGAGGAAGTTAAATTCCTCCAGCGGTGGAAACCTTTCTACCGTCGTTACCGCTTCATCGATTGCTGACTTGAACTTTGTACAATCGATATTACGAGCTAGATCGTACGCGACGTTGATGGATTCCGACGAATTTTAATAATTCGGTTGCCCGGTGGCAACCAAAATTTTAATAGGCAAATGTCCACTACCATGGGGATCCTGGATCATATTCCATGTGCAGTCCAACGATAGTGAGTTCGAGCAAAGTTTGAGGTCTAATCTATTCCCAACTGAGGATGAACCAGCCAAGCGTGTAACTTCTCCATTTTTAAGAACTGTAATATTGAAGTTGTCACAGAGGTCATATATCAGAGAGGAACGGTTGTCGTCGTACAGTTCTCCCCAGCCTGTACCGTGAGAATTAAAATCTCCCATGATCAACCGCGGAGCAGGAAGGACCGAACCAATATTTGAAAGTTGTTTTTGGTTTATTGAGGCTCTAGGAGGAATATACACAGAAGCAAAGCAATGTCTTTTATTTTTAATATCAGCCTGACATGCGACAACTTCAATACCTGGGATTGGAGGAAGATTCACTCTATAGAAGGAGCAGCACTTTTTGATCCCTAAAAATACTCAACCGGTACTGTGAGCTAGACATTTGAAAGATTCCAATTTAGGAATAAGACTTCGACAATTCTACTGCAGAACAGTGATGAAATGATAGCTGCAAGGAGGGGCCCCTTTAATGTTAATTGCTTCAAAAAAAATTTCACAGTGGGAAGCATTGCCATTACAATGCTTTTGAGAGCGTCAGAAATGTCGAGGTACTTGAAGATACCTTCCACAATATCATCGAATGAGAACAACCCACTTGAAGTGGGGGCTTCTGTTCTTAAAATCGGGGTTATTGGGGTTTTGGATGTCACCGGGAGGGATGCGAAATCCTGTGTGTAGTTGGTACTATGAAAACCAGATGGATTAGGATTTTTCTTTTTCCCACCACTCCTTGAATTGGGCATGTTGACTTGGGGCTTCTGTTCAGCTACCTTCCGTGGTCGGATTCGTCTTCGCTTCCGTGAAGCACCTTCCGGAAATTTGAAAGATGTTCCCTCCTTAACCAAGTCAGAATCAGACTCGTCATCTGACAGAGGAGCAAGATGATTTGTATTGGCATTGGGTGGTGGCGAGTCGCTCTTAAGCATTTCTGCAAAATATTGCCTTGAACGTTGTTTTATAGAACGTTCCATTTTTTCCCCGCGTTGTTTGTACGCCGGGCATGACGAGAGAGCATGGGGAGGAGTTCCCTGGCAGAAAACGCATTTTAGTGTGTTACCTGCACAGGGACCAGCCTCATGTTTCTCCCCGCAAGTTGAGCAGCGTGCCTTATTGCCGCAATGGGAGGCCGTATGCCCCATCTGCTGGCAGTTTTGGCAGATCATTACCCGGGGTACAAATAACCGCACAGGTAGCCGAAGTTTGTCCAGTTCTAAGTAGTGAGGAAGGGCAGAACCAGAAAAGGTCACCTGAAACGTGTTTGTGGGGGTCACTCTTTTTACCCTCGCCGTGCGATACTTTGACTAACCTTCGTACTTCCAGTATCAGAACTGGGGGAAGCAGAGGGTTCTTCAATCGGCCAACCGCCTGCTTCTCTAAAATTTCAGGGCTAAGACTCTCGGAAACCACTCCTACAACCTCCACATAACTAGCTGGGATATAGACTCGGTATTCCAGTGTAAAATGCTGGGAGACAGCAATCTTATTAGCCTGCTTCAGGTTAGAGACGACAACAAGGAGTTTATTAAATTTAACTTTCGTGATCTCTGTTACGGCTGAGAATCGCTTCGTTAGATCACTAATAATTTGGTATACATTCAAAGGTATCATTTTGGGCGGAAAGAAGACAACTCATGGACCGGCCGAGTCAATTGGATACGATCGCGGTCGAAATTTTGTTTGTGCCTCCCCATCATCAGGTGGCATAGGTACTTCTTCAGACAAAGAAGAAACCTCTTCAACATCCACGATTTGCTTTACTCGTTGGAGCGTTGAACGCCCCGAACAATTTAAATCACACACAAACAAAACAAACAAATTAAATCTAATCCCTATTGCGATTAGAGAGCGAAAAAAAACGAAAGGGTGAGCTTTGTCAGTGATATAACTGCTAAGTTGACGTATGACTGCTTGCTGATGTGAAGAAATTGGTGTCATCGAATTGATAAATTTCTACTATATTTTATTCAGTCTAAGGAACCATGAAACCCTGCTATTGGTGTGTGAGGATCCGGTTCTTCTTCCACTATTGGTTCTCCACGAAAATTTATAGAAACTGCAGCTCGGCTCGAATTGACTGTTAATGATATTTTGTTTGTTAAAATTTAATGTCCAAGTGTTAAATGGATCCTGTGTTTACGGAGGGAACATGGTTCGCGATTGAAATGTTCTTCTCAGTCTTTTTGGGCTGCAGTGTTTGGCGGCACGTGATACTACAACAAAAATAGGCATTTACACCGTCTTCAACTCGAGATTGTACAGACTGAAGATTGAACACACACCGAAAAGTTGAGAAGGTGGCAAAAAATGCAATTGCAGTTTTTGCAATCATATCTTGAGAAATCCGCATGATTCAGAAAAGGCAATTTTGCCCATTTTGGTCCACAACGCGTTTTATGGTGCAAATGAAGCCACGCAAGTGTGCGCAAGCGACTTGCAGACAAAAATAGTTCGAAACAAATTGATCGCTGTAGGATCCTTATTCAATCATCACCAACATATCAATATACAATATGGATAAGGCAAAATCACAAAATGCGGCAACGCTATTGGCCACTGTTGTAATGCCGCCGTCAAGTGTTCTATTTTTGTTCTCACTGATCATCGACAAAGCGTATTATGAAATAAAAACACAGACGAAGTCCTATGTCAAAAATGCCATGCAAGTATGTTAGCGACAGGTTGCACACAGCTTGGTGGAAAATATGTCCATTTGCTTCATTGCTGTACCCTGAATTCCTCGACAAGTGAACTAACTGTAGGGTTTCTATTTCTTTGCTCTTAGGCAGTTTTCAATGGTGTTCTATTATTTTGGTATAGTTTTATAACAGTTCCAAAAATATAGACCACCAAAAATAAATCAACTATTTTCCATTTTCACCGCCATTGTTCTAAATTTGAAATGATGACGTTCGTGTGTTTTGTTTTGGAACTTCACCTGCTTCGTTTGGATTCGGTTGGTGTTAATTCAGCTCGTTCGACTTTTCGAAATAATTGTAAACAGTTTCCGAGTTCCATGAGTCAAAAGGTGCTAGTTTATCCCGATCTTTTCCTCTCGATTCTAGCTGGTGCTGGGGGAAGATTAAGATAAGCGATTTGACCAATAAGTAATTTTGTACCCAACAGTAGGTTAACATGATTATACCCAACGTTGGCTTCCCACACTAACCTGCTCCGTTGGGTACTTTTTTCTAAGCGTTTACGTGCCGTTTCATGGTAGACGATGCAGAGAATTTCCTTCTTGCTGAATCAGTCAAAAATGGAAATTAATTTCCACGGAAATTTCCTTTTTACGAGGAAGCTTTCATTTGCGTAATTATGATGTTTGACTGGCTGAAAGTACGGCAATAGCTGATATAAACCATCGGTAATGTGCTGGGTAATCTGCGCCCCTAGTTCAACTCTGTTTTGACAACATACTTAGGCCCGAATAAATTCCGACCGATTGAAAACCCTAAGTTGAACTTCCATTGCGAATACCTCTTCCGGCACCGCCGTTACTTTCGACTTTTTGCTATGCCTAAATTTGTTTTTGCCTCGGAACTCCGAATTTAGAACACATACAGGTTTCCCACGACAGGACTTTCTACAAGCTACAATGCAAAAGGTTCGCGTTTCTCAGTCAGTTGAGCTTCGCATCATTAAGCACTACACTTGTCCGGGAAGAAAGTATTAAACGTAAAAGAATTTCCATGGTTTCTCGCTGATGATCATCAAAAACGCATCAGAATATATTCCATCACTTTCGCGAAACGCTACAACAACTTGTCCACCGTTTTTTGGCATGGTCCTACCCACCGCGTTGATGTCCTGCCTTCTTCCGGGCACAGTTCACATAGCTATTGAAGTTCAGCCTTTAATCACTCCTTTCGGAACAATGACATTTTGCATTCGCTGACCAAAAGTACCTCCGTTGCGCGGTCTGCAGCGCACCTCTACACCTCATCCACCAGCCTGTTATCGACATTTCGATGTCATCCGCAAAACCAACGGTCACTACGCCAACATCAATACACTGTTGTACATACCGATGCAGAGGATGGAACCTTACAAATATTTCGTCTTGATCATCAACGTTGTCTACCCCATAAACCAACACCCGATTCTTGAAGTAACTCTCAGCAGAGGAATACACGTTTTGCCGAGCTTAAAAATCTCAAATATTCCGCACTCAAGCTCGCGCAACCCCTAAAAGGTCGCATCAGTATCACCAGCCTTTTTTAGGCTTTTAAGCAGATTGCACAAGGTGCGAATGTTTGGATTTTTTTAGCTTAACACTTATGTCACTCTTCTTCTTGTGTACTTATTTCAATTCACCCCAAGGAGTGCAATCTTGTGGTGCTAGTTGAAATGCTTCAAATACTTCGAAAAAATATACTTGTGACTGGGATTTTCTAAAGCATCTCTCTTACTAGTCTTTATATGCTTCTCTAGTGCACAAAACTCAATACATGGGAAATATAACTTTTTGGGGAAGACTCAAGCAACGTGTAAAACATATTTGTAACTAAAATCATGCATTATAATCAATCTAATCTAATCTAATCTCACACTAACGCAGCCAATTCTTGAAAGCATCCTGGAAAATGACGACTTCTTGAATGCATAATTTTTCTTATCACCGGCGTAGCATGTGTCGCAGAGAGGACTCCAAGAAATAGAGCAGTTCCAGAAAGAGTGTCTGAAATCGCTCTACTACTAAAAATTAAGGAAAGCAAGAAAACGTGGACCTCCTGTACCAAACGGTTCCATGTAGGGTAAAATAATGTGATAATTTGTATTTTATCGTTGGGAGCATGGATGCTAGAAAGATTAGTTCATGCTCTTTTTGCCTGTGGGTAGACTTTTGGCATTTGAAACAAAAGTCTGGCAATAATTTGCCAAGAATCCTGGTGAGTGTGAGTTTTTTAGTGGAATACCTGTAAGGGTCCCCCTTAGCTCAGTTGGTAAAGGCGCAGCTACAAAGCAACACCATACTGGAGGTGGCTGGGTTCGATTCGGTCTGGTCTAAGAAATTTTGGTAAGGGAAAATTTCTTGACTCCCTGGGCATAGCGTATGATTGTATTTGCCACACAATCATACTAATGCAAAAATGGTACTTGGCATCGAAAGCTCTCAATTAATAACTGTGGAAGTGCATTTAGAACACTAAGTTGAGAGCAAGCAATAAGCTAATTGCGAAAGCAATACGCTTGAAACGCTAAGAAAGAAAGGCCTGTAACTAGAAAATGAGAAGAAAGATTAGGAATTTCTATTGAATTCCAAATACCTTTATTGCTTATCTTGTCAGATACGCGTATTTCGTATACAATGTGCAGACTTCTTTAGTGTCATGTACTAATACTCGACTATTAGTACACGACACTGAAGAAGTCTGCTAATTGTAGACGAAATACGCGTATCTGTCAAGATAAGCAATAAAGGTAGTTGTAATTGAATGCAAATTACTAATTTTTCTTCTCATTTTCTAGTTAATTCGCCAAGGTTATAGCACCTTATCTCGCTCAATTTGTGTCTTGGTGCAAAAATCATACATGATAAAAATAAACAAAGCTGTAAAAGCACATTAGGCTTGTTTTTACAATCTGTTATAGCAGTAACAATATGTGCTTAGGTATGAATAAATATATACTGTAATCATAGCAATTGATCACTTCCGCTAAAAGTTGTCTCTTCCTTTTCAACTTATCCTTAATGATCGTAAGACTTTAGCCAAGTTCGGAAAACTTCATCAATCATCAATGACCTTCGCATAATAGTTTGCAGAAATTCTTCAAACTACGTATAGCTGCTGCAAAGTTCGTTTTTTGCAAATTTTGAACTTACATATTTCTCAAAACATCAGCACAGTTCAAAGAACTTCAGTATAGTTCTCAGAATTCCACCAATGCAAGGAAAACTTCAGCAAAGTTAAAAAAACATATGATAAAGTTCAATGAGCCTTAGGAATAAAGGAGAACTTGAGTGAAGTCAGTAATACTGTAGGTAATATTTCAACAACGCACACCGCTGAAAACAGACTTTTTGTTGTTTTACACCGTTTTAGTCAGCTGCTAAAACAAATTTGGAACGCGCTGGATTCCGTTCTAAATTCGGCAGAAAATAAAACAAAGCGTATGGCTGTTTTATTATTTTTACATTGAAACTGTTCGAAAATGAAATTTAGAACGCACCGGTGAAAATTTTCATCCAAGTTACGATCAACAGCGAGAAATGGAACAAAATCATGCGAAATTATATGAAATGTATGAAACTGCAAAACAATTGAGTTTGTAAATATTGGTCAGAAAAATTAGAACTCACATTTCAAAACTACCAGCTACTAACCTAATTTATTATCTGCAACTAATCCACTATGTACCTATGTACAACTAGGAACTACAATGAACCTAACCTACCCCCTACACTGAATATGTGAAACACATAATTAGTCTGCCGTGTTGAAGTTCGGCTCAAATTAACTGTTAATATTTCGTTTATTGATTTGATCGTCCTGAAAAGGACTGATTTTAATTGTTCACGGAGGGAGCATGGTTTGCGATTGAAATTTTCTTCGCGGTCTCCTTGGGCTGCAGGGCTGCGTGGGTGTTAGGCAGCACGTAATACTACTCGCAAAAAAAACAGCAGTAGAAACTACCATTTCGAGGGTTAAATTAAGCGCAAACACCAACAATTTTCACCTGACTATAAATGCGTTTGATTTTACCATGCCTGCAATTAGATCGACCTTGGTGCGGTTGATAACAATACGAGGTCTGTCAAATATACCTTAAATGTTGAAGGTTTTACTATAAACGTAGTAAATTTGACTGAAATTTCATGGTAGTTTTAAAGATAGGCATAGTCGGGTAAAATGGTAGTTTTTACTACAAGAATTTTTTTTTACTACGATCAAAACAGACATTTACACCGTCTTCAACTCGAGGTTGTAAAGACTGGACATTGAACATAGAGCGAGCTCCAACGAACAACTTAACCTAACACCCAGTGGACCAGTATGGACATTTTCGGTTCGCGAA